>JAOVVB010112142.1:0-12745 GCA_028570985.1 Heterobranchus longifilis
AATTTTGGAAAAAAAAAAAAAAAAAAAAAAGAAAGGTTGCCAGTATCAGCTGATAGGCAGATGATGGACTGAGAGCCTGTAGGGGGAACACAATATAAATAAGTGTTAAGTTTGTACTCTTTTCTGCCCCCTCTTTTCCCATGTCTTCTGTCCTCTTAATTTTGCCTTTTTTCCCTCCACCCTTGGTTGTTTATTTCATCTCATTCAATCTGTTGTTATGACTATCATAACTTGGACTGAATGGATTATCTTATTGGATTCAGGGACAGCTTTATACGAGACAGGGCGACTCCTGTCACCACGGATAACCTATTTCAACAATCCAAATCATTTTTATTTATTTATTTATTTATTTATGGCCTATTTGATAGAGACAGATACAACAGAATACACATAGACAGACTGAAAACAGCCATCCGTTGCAATTATCATAGTGTTTATAGGGGATGTTAGTTTGCAACATCGAAGATGTTCATTTGGACTTAATTTATGCTTCTTACAGGACTGTAGTCTGTATTAAATGAGTATTAAGTTATCACAAGTTGTTAAATATATTACATTTAGTTGAATTTTTGCTTTGAAATGGGCATTTTTACCATCAATTGGGTCCGCTCTCAGACTGCAGCAGCGAGTCTGTCAACACAGCCGCTGTGTCTCCTGCGCACGGATGATTCTACAGCAGTGTTATTTAATAAAGGATCAATAAAGTTAACTTTAATTTGTCCCGGGAGTGAATACTGATTGTAACCTTTCCTATTGGAGACAAAAGCCAGATGTTAGCGGGTGTTAATGGGGTTTTTTTTGGCCAGTGGGAAAGGATATAGATAGAAAGTCCTCTTTTGTCCTTAAATCATCCAGTGTTATCTCTGAGCGTTTCAATCCTTTTTAAACGCTGTTCGTCCTTCCCTAGGTTGGATGGGTGAGCTAGATGAGTATTCCCTGCACGGCGACTGCCCAGTCAGGCGTGGGGTGAAGTGGACGGCCAACAGCTGGGTAAACGTGGACCCAGATCACCAGCAGCAGGCCCGCTACCAGAGACTAGTTGCCCAAAGGCATCGAGCTAAGTCAGGCATGGAGGAGCATTACCAGCCTCTCTCACACAGTGACCTCCACCAGGATCTATAGCCAATGACAACACAAAGCAACCATCATTTTAAAACGGAGTCAATTTTGCATCCATGAAGCCAGTGAGGCCTGACAAACCTCTTCATAATGTCAGGTGCTGTAGGCGAAATGAAAATTGCACTAAATAGCATCCCAGATATCTCTGTTCATATTAGCCACTGCTTGAGAGACACATTTACTTAATACATAAGTAAATTTCATTAGGAAAGTTGGTGAATTTTAATATAGATTTTGATATAGAAATTTGGTAGGCAGAATACATGGTTTCATCACAATTCATTTATTAGGGGTGTCACAATTCTCCAAATCCACGATTCGATTAGACTTTCTAAGGTCACGATTCTATTCAATTTTCGATTTTAAACTTTTTTCTCAGCTCTGACTGTTATGCCATTGACATGATTTTTAGAGTCTTGATTGGTAAAGATAAACAGATCATTGCTTTGATGTCCTGTCGCTGTCATTCACATTTTCAAATTCAACTGCGATATAACCACCATATTTCGAATCGCTGATCCTGCTTTTGAATTCGATAATTTAAACTTTAACCTCATTTCGATCGATTTTTGATTTAGAATTGAAATCGTGCCACCCCTGACACCCCTATCATTTACATAAACAATACATAAATAACAAATACATATTAATTTTTAAAAATTGACTGCCATCCTCGAATAAATCTCGCCTTAAATAAAATATCACTTATTCAGAATAACAGATTATGGATACCGTGATGTGAGCTGGAGAAGTTGCAGTCATGTCTACGAGTTAAGCCTGCTTACCTGCCTTCCATTTAGGTTTACTACAGTGTAGGCAGCTGCCCCCGTTGCAGGTAAGTGTTATTTATTGTTATAGAATTAAAGCCTTTCGTTACAAGCCATATCATAATATTCATCTGTGAATGTGTTCATGAGGGAAATCTTTGTGACATCATTTAAGTCTGTTCTGTTCTTCAGTTTCAAGAGTTAATGAGCTTTTATCATGAAATGTTATTTAATAAGGGTTTGAATGCAGGACTGTTCTTGACTGGACAAAATGACCGCTTGTCGCACTGGCTGTGGGAGGCCGTTTCTTCAGGTGTAATTCAAACTTAGGTCTTTGATATACCAAGTTTCGTCTTTCCTATCCTCAAAAATATTTAATGGTCTGAGAGTATTTATTTGAGTGTTATTTATTACCACCATTTGGTGATTTAAGTTAAAGGAATGCATATTTATTACAGCTTGATGTTGCACTGAATCTGTCACTGTATTTTACTGTGTTTGCGCTATGTTACCAAACGTATAAAGCAATGTTTTACTAGTGGTGGTGTGAGTGTGGTCACTCGTGTAAATGTGTTGGTATAGACAATGTCCACAAGATGTCGCCCAACGTCAAATACAGCACTGCAATTTCTGTGAGTTAAATATGAGCTGTAGTTCAGAGTGCTTCTCATTGTGGTATATTTGATAAGTGCTGTACTAACATCCTGTTGGCAGCAGTTCCTACAGAGCCACTCCATCTGGAAGCATATGTGTAAATTACAATTACAATAATATCTGAGCAATCAAAAGAAAACACCTGTTTTGTGCACCTGTACATTCAGTATGACCTCAGACACACTTTAAAAACCACAAACATGCGAGAGAGGGCTATTTGCTCAGGCTAACTACGTGGTAGGGCTGGGTGTTAAAAATGACCATACTAGCACCAATACCAGTACCCTTAAAGTGATACCGATACCAATAGAGTATCATTCGATATCTGAACTGCCAACTCTGTGAAATACACTGCGCTCAACTTCACCACACCACAGACTGTATGCTTAGAGATTAGTATTTTTTTTTCTAGATCTGGGTACATAAAGGAGTGGATGCAGGTATTGTTTGACTGGAGAAGTTTCAATACTTGGGTTATTTCGGCCGATACCTTTAGAGGTTTTCAAAGTGTGAGGCGGGCCTCCCCAGGAGGGCTCCAAAATATGACATTAGTTATCAAAAGAAGATCACATAGAATAGCCTAAATGTGTGTGATTTGGTTACAGAGACTACAGTTTTTCCCACTTTCCCAGAGTCAGAAAGTAATAAATGCCTTAGGACAGACTTTTTTTTTTAAATGTATTTGATGTTGGCTCAGTTTTTGAGTGTCTATGGGATCAAATAACATAGTCACCTTTTTCCAAGTTTTGTCTGAGGGGAGGCCCACATTCTCAGACTTTGAAAACACCTGCCTTAAAGGTATCGTGTACCGAGTACTAAGCCCTACTACATGGGCACCAGAATTCCTTGCTGCACCCCTGTGAGAACACAATTCAACACCTATTGGAAGTGGAGAGAAGAGAAAAGGCAGATAACGTACTGATGAATGATATCTTCCAAAAGACTATAAAATGCTAATGTACAAGCAAAGCTCAGGAGGATTTCATATTAAATAGTGAGTTATTTTATTAGTTATTTTGCGCATATATTAATTATAGCTGCAGAGATTAATAGATTAGTTGTCAGCAACTGTTCAATTAATCGGCAACTATTTTGATAATCGATTAATTGGTTTGAGTAATATTTTAAGAAAATAAAGTCAAAGTTCTTTGATTCCAGTTTCTAAAATATGAGTATTTTCTGGTTTCTTTACTCCTCTATGACAGTAAACTGAATATCTTTGAGTTGTGGACAAAACAAGACATTTGACAATGGCATCTTTGGCTTTGGGAAGCACTGGTCGACATTTTTCACAATTTTCTGACATTTGTCAGTCTAAACAACTAATTGATTAATCAAGTCACGGGGCATGCAGTCATGCTGTGCACACAGACCTTAGGGCCACATTTAGGAGGCATTTCATTTTGGACGCTTGCCAATATCAACAGATAACCTTTAGTTTCCTGTGCCATATGCCAATGCCAAAAGGCAGATAAGTATAATTTAAAACACTCAAAAACTGCATAAGACAACTACTTTCCATAAAGTAACAGTAAATGTGTTTGGGGGCCACCCGGAGCCCCTGGGGGCACCTGCCTGGTGCTCCCTGCACCCCAAGTTGGGAACCCTCCACTCGGTCCCTAGTGGTGGAAATGGAACTAAGTACATTTAGGCCTATATTCAAGTACCCCACTCAAGTACAATTTTGACATACTTGTACTTTACTTGAGTATTTCCATTTAATGCTATTTTATACTTCAACACTACATTTTGGAGGGAAATATTGTACTTCTTACACCACTACATTTATTTTACACGTATAGGTAGGCTTACTAGTTAGCCTACTGTTCAATTAAATTCTATTAAATTCTATTTATAGTGTCATATTATAACAAAAGTTATCTCAGGACACTTTTCATATAGAGCAGGTCAAGAACACGCTCAATGATTTTTAAAGTTAATGATTTTCAAAGTCTCAACATCAGCCAAGAGCAACTGTTAAGATAAAATAAATAAATAAAAACATATGATGTGCTTATATATGATGCAATCCTATAGGCTACTAGTATACATATCTACAATTTGCTCCACATTGATGAACTACAATATTAAAATATTCTTACACGTTAGTGATTAAAAAAAGAATATGATATTCTAATATAATATTACACTGTGGAAGGAGCCATTCTTGTCTGCTTTTAGTAAGTAATATAAGTAATATTTCGAATTCAGGAGTTGCCTACTTGTAATGGAGTAATTTTTTAGACTGGTATTTCTACTTTTTACTTAAGTAAAGGATCTGAGTACTTCTTCCACCACTGGTCCCCGCCCCCTCGTGATATATAAGAGCAAATAAGCAGGGCGAAGCGCCACCAGACAGCGCTTTTTGGGCCGTTTATCTGCAGTTATTTGTGTGATTTCAGGTCAAGGACGTACGCAGTGTAATGAAGCCATCCTTGTGACTCCTCTGGTTTTGACGGAGTGGTGCTGCTGATGCTGTGCGCACCGCACTGTGCTGGCCTCAGCCAATCACAGCAGCCGGCGGCGGGAGGAGGCGGGGGGATGGTCCGTCACAGCCAACTGACCGTGGAGCAGCTCACATTCTCCGTCCCGTCGACCCGCTGCATCATGTACAGGTTCATGGACTTCTGACTGGACTGCTTAAATCAAGAAATCTTCACCCTAAGGCGCAGTATCATTTTCATTTAACCGTTATCCATGAGATTCTTCAGGCTTACCTTCAAGTGCTTCGTCGACTGCTTTTGAATCTCCTTTGTCAACGGCTGAACTGACCGCGGCGCTTTGTGAAATTTTCCATCTCTTGGCTGAGCTGAGGGGTTCCCAACGTGTGATAAATCACAAGAACTGCGATTTTTTGAAAAATTTCTAATAAGGCGAAATAATAAACTCAGAAAATATAAAACAAAAAATCAAAAAAAGACAACTGGGGCACTGCATACCAAGGCTACATCTCTGTGTCTGCCTCTGAGCCCGCCGGGTGCCTCGTCGTTAGCCAGGCACATTTATCAAACTTCTGGCTAAAACCATCAGCCAGCTTTTGCTTCTTTTTTTTAAAATAAGATTTATTTTTGTGCCGCTACCCAGCAACATGTCACCAGAGTTGGAAGAAAATAGCCAAGGTGAGTATGATGTGTGACCTCCACTGTTTAATAATGACTCAGTATTTACCATACGATTCAACCGCTAGCTAAAACATAACCACATGCTGATGGATTATTAGAGCATGCTTCTCAGCCACTGCTTTGGCATTCTTCGTGGGTGACAGAAGACCCACACACTTAACCTGCCTCAGTCTATATTTCTATACCTCAGGGTATCTCAATATACACTTCTCACAGAGCTGACTCAGCTGCACACAAGTCATTTTGAAGCTAAATATGGTGCTGAACAGGTGTCATTCCTGGTGAATACAGAAGATACTTGTTCTTCAAACCAATGATTGTCAAGTTTTACATCAGTATCATGGGAACAACATCATTTAGTAAAATGAGTTGACTCATGTGCACACATGCAGTCTGTTTCCAAAGGAGAGGTGAGTATTAAAGGTTATATTTTTGACATAGATGTCCAAGAACAATAGCTTTTTTGTTGTCTTAAACTAACAAGTGATCTGTTTTGCTTAACTTTGAATAATCACATACTGTGTGTAACTATTCCTCACACAAATTATCTTAAACCACTAGGGATGCCCCCTATTAGTCGATTAGTGACTAATCAATCATTTTGATCTTAGTCGGTCAATATTTCTTTAGTCAGTTAGTCATTTTTTAATGCATTTTTCATACTGAATGACCTACAAGCACATTTCTTGTAAACACAAGATTTAAAGTGGTGCTTTTGCATGACTCTGTGGAGAAGCTAAATTTCACAGATCTGTCGATTAAATCAACTAATCGATTAGTCAACAAACTGAGTATTGGTCGACTAAGAATGTATTTAGTCGAGGACAGCCCTAAAAACTACAGGTATCCCCATGTGAAGTTGCTCTATGGATGCTGACATCACTTACCTTCCCCACTCTTTTCCCCTCCTCTGTTCACACACCCCCTCAAACTGCTCTGATCTGGATTCAGCTGCCTTGCTTTGCATCCAGCACACAGAGCGGCTGCCGCTGATATCTTGGCTGGAATGGCACTAATGAAGCGACACACACACACGTTGCTTTTATTTGTGTTCCAGTGTCTACATGCATTTGTCCAGTGGTGTGTGTGTGTGTGTGTGTGGGATAGAGAAAATGCAAGCTTTGTAAGTGACAGAGAGATGCCTTGATCAGGCTCTCTGCTGTGTTGTACCGCAGCACACTAATCACTCTGAGACATGAGCATCGGGGGAGGGCTTAGTGATGATGACAATACAAGTGCAACACGATTTTAGCCCAAATACTAATTGTGTGAGTGCAGTTTACACCAAAAAAAATGGTGTAAACTCACTGTTACGGCTGAGGTGTGTAATAACTGGCTAGGGATGCGCTTTATTGCAATGAATGGAGTCTCCCTCTTCCATTCAGTGCAAGTCTGATTCAAGACACTGGTTCATCTGTCTCCAGTGCTGATGTGAAGTTGTGAATGTGTATATTTTATCCTGCTGTCTTATCTGTTTCCATTCGTCCTCCTTCCTTCCTTCTTCTGGCTATCTATTCTTCTTTCTCATCTGACCCTTGTATGACTTTTTCCTGTCCAGGTGATATCAGTCTCCCCCAGCTGGAGGCAGGGACTCTGTCTGAGGAGGAGGGTGGGGGGTCAGCTCGCCCCCTGGTGCCTGTGCCTGGAGCTGGCCCAGGGGGTGTTGAGGGCGGAGGGGCTGGCCCGCCGCAGACCCAGGACGGGGCTGCAGCCGGGACTGGAAATGGGGCTGTAGCAGTACCGGTGGTGGAGAGAGAAACATGGACCAGACAGATGGACTTCATCATGTCCTGCGTGGGTTTTGCTGTCGGCTTGGGCAACGTGTGGCGCTTCCCTTACCTCTGCTACAAGAATGGAGGAGGTGAGCTTCAAGAGTACTGTCATTAATGTGGGTCTCTGTGATGTGCACACACACACACACACACACACACACACACAAATTAACATATGAGGAGTATCACTTTAAAATCTCTTCAGCCCATTGATGTACTTATGAATGATATCTTCCAAAACTATAGATGACTATAAAATGCAAATGTATGAGCAAAGGTCATGGAGGACTTAATATTAAATAGTAAGTCCTTATATTACAATTATTTTGTGCACATAGTAATTATTCAAACGACTCATTTAGGTCTACTAGAGCTGCATAGATGAATCGCTTTGTTGTCAGCAACTTTTAAATTAATCGCCAACTGTTTTGATAATCGATTAATCAGTTTGAGTAATATTTTTAAGAAAAAAATCCAAATTCTTTGATTCCAGCTTCTTAAATGTGAATATTTTCTGGTTTCTTAACTCCTATATGACAGTAAACTGAATATCTTTGAGTTGAAGACAAAACAAGACTTTTTAGGGTGCCATCTTGGGCTTTGGGAAACACTGATCGATTAGTCAATTCACTGTCGGGACATGCAGTCATGCAGGGTGAAGCTGAGCACATAGACCTGAGGGTCACATGGAGGCGGTATTTAATCCTGGACGTTTGCTAATGTCAACATGCAACCTTTACTTTCCTGTGTCATATGCCAATACCAACAGTTTGGGTTGTCTTAGTGAGTCCAAAGGGTTGGACTCAGAAAAGTGCTGAACTTGTTGATGGCAGTGATCGTGTTGAATGCTGAGCTGAGTTCAACCAAAATTATTCGGACTTCTTCAGCACTCTTGAAATATAATGAAACTACTCCTACTCCTTATTGAACATGAAGTACTTAATTATGTTGTTTATTGAGAGTCTGATGCATATTAGGGCTGCAATAAATCTTTGTTCTTAAGGTCATTGCGATATTAACGTGCGCGATAAACACATGCGAAAGACACGCAGGGATCAGAATCAGAATCAGAATTGTTTTATTGCCAAGTATACAAGTATACAAGGAGTTTGTTTTGGTGCTACGGTACATACACAAGATAGATAGATAGATAGATAGATAGATACTTTATTCATCCCCTTGGGGAAATTCACATATCCAGCATTTTCCGACAAATCAAGGCAAAAAAGCAAGAACACAAGAACACAAAAAACACAGAAGTATATATAAATATTATATAAATATATAATTTGGGAGTTAGTTAAAAGACCGTATCAGTAGAAAATTGCACTTTAAAATGTGTAAAATCTTCTTTTTTTTAAATGGTGCCTTATGTCTTCAGTTCAATGTTCAATTTGTTCCATAAAATAATCTTAGAAATAATTTCCTTTCATTTTTTTTATTCATCAAGCAATTTGTTATATTTTAGCAGTATACTGAAAGCAGCAAGGCAGAACTAAGTCCACTTAAATATCAGTTTATGTATCGCAAGTGAAATCCTTATCGCAATATTCAACAATGTTATCGCATGTTGCTTATTTTCCTCATATCATGCAGCCCTAATGTATGTCTTTAAGTTTCCCCAATTGAAGAATCATTCTGGTATTTTTAACCGAGTCAATTTGTCGCAGTTTAGATAAGCTCAGATACTCCTGTTAATGTGGGTCTCAGTGTTGTGTACACAAACACAAATGAGCACAAATGAACATATGAGGAGTATCACTTTAAAATCTCTTCAGCCCATTGATATATTTATGAATGAAAACTACAGATGGCTATAAAATGCTAATGTACAAGCAAAGGTCATGGAATACTTCATATTAAATAGTGAGTTCTTGTATTACAGTTATCAATGCACGTATTTATTATTCATACTATTCATTTAGGTCTATTTAAGCTGCAAAGATTAATCAATTGTCAGCAACTATTGAATGAATTGCCAACTATTTTGACAATCAATTTGAGTAATATTTTAAGAAAATAAAGTAAAAATTCCAGCTGGAAAAATGTGAATACTTTCTGGTTTCTTTACTACTCTATGACAAACTGAATATCTTTGAGCTGTGGACAAAGACATTTGATCAACATTTTTCACCATTTTCTGACCTTTTACAGACCAAACAACTAAAAAGTAATCGTTAATTTCAGCCCTAAGGTCTACCACTTTGCAAGGTTCATGACTTCTTCCAAGTATTGATCCATCACTGTTGCTTGCAATCTGGAAACTTAATAATTCACTTTCCTACTGTCGGGACATGCAGTCATGTAGGGTGAGGGAACTGAGGGTCACATGGAGGAGGTCTTTAATTTTGGACGCTTGCTAATGTCAACATGCAGAAAACCTTTGCTTTCCTGTGCCATGTGCCAATACCAACAGTTTATATTATTATATAATATTATATTAACAGTAATATTCAACAATGATATCGCATACTTTCCTCATATCGTGCAGCCCTAATGTATATGTCTGCTGGATATTCTTGTGTTTTTCATTACTTATATTTTTTCTTACAAGTTTATATATATATATATATATATATATATATACATATATATATACATATATATATATCTATATGTGTTGTTTTTTTTATGACTCATTCTGGTATTTTTACTACAATTTGCAGCAGTTTAGATAAGCTCAGATACTCTGACAACTGACAGTTGGTAGAACAACAGTGAAAGTGAAGTAGAAGTAACAGGCAGAAGACGCCTGCGTGGCTGTGAGCACGTAGCTGAAAAGCCATATCCACCCACGTGGTTTCATTTTATGTATTACAGCCGTCAGCTGCTGAACAGGCAGACTGAGTACAAGTTGCTCCACATAGTTCCCGCTGTCCTCTCACTGACATATGAGGTCATTTATGTTGTTGATTATGTGCATTTCTCCACATCCCATTCTTTTCCATGCCAACTTGACCAATAGTAACCTGACCTGACTGCAGCATTTGGCCTTGACTTCTCTTATCTGTGCCCTACCCACTTTTTTTTTTTTTTTATGAGGTGATTCGTTGAAATGTGCAGCCGTGTTTGTGTGTGTATTAGTCCAGCCCTCCCTCTCTCTCTCTCATGTGTGTGTGTCTTGTGACCCATGGCTCTGATACCCACCTTGTGGTATCGTATAACAATAGCCTGCCTCACACAGTCCACCCCCTGTGCTCCTGCCCAGCACTCATGTCGCATACAAAGGTGCACTCTCCCGCTCTCCTCCTGATAAGGAGGCATATGGATGTGTCACACAATAACCGTCCTGTGACCGTGCCCGTCCTTTCCTCCCCTTTAGCATCAGTGCGGCCACATCCGCTTCACTACTTCATTTCACGCCTTTGACCGACCCAGGGTACACCTTGTAAGACAACAACGCTAAAAGATAAGCGCTGCGGTTAGAAACAAGGACGCATTCCACTGGAGACATTAAGACATGAATGTACTGTAAATGTGTGGAATTAATCTCCTTTATTTCTATATTTCTAACTGAGCTGCTAGGGCTGATGTGTCTGGTCCAGTTATGATTAAAGGGGATTTACTTAAGCCTATTAAGAATGCGGTACCTCGATGATTTGGCCAATATGTTAGGGTATGTCAGCAGAAGCATTTCCCTCCAGTCATTCCATTCACGCCTCCTATTGGATCGCTCTCCCTTTCTCTCTCTCTCTCTGTGTCTCTCGCTCTCCCACCCCTTCCTCTCGCACTCTCAGACTCACACTCATGAATGTTTCCTTATAAGGCTGCAGCCCTCTGCTCTCAGAGAATGACATAAAGAATGATGGACTGAATGAGGCACAAATTGTCAATCAATAGCACTGTCGCAGAGCCAACCCTGTCGATGCCTTGGCGTGTTATTTTTGTAGTTGTTGAACCTCCTCTACCACAGCGTTGTCCCAGTTTTTTCTGCCTCCCTGTCCTGTGATGCATCCATCTTTCCCTCCTTTCTTCTGAGCCTCTCTGTGCTCTGCGTCATAGCTGGTCATGTGACTCCCTCCCATCTGCGTACCGTGGTGGCATCACCCACTTGCATTATTATTCAAACCAAATCGTTGTGATTGGATTTTGTGAGTTATCTGCCGCCTTTTTTCATATCTTTTTCTACTGTGTATTCATGATCACAGCAGGCATCTCCTACAGTATGATAATCCAAAAGGAGGTTAAAACACTGAGCACAATTGCCCCGGGCCAACTACTGCTAATCAAAATGAAACAAGTCCTAAATGTCTCTATCAGGACTAATAACTCTTGCTGGAGTCTATTGTCTTATTCCCGTCTCCATTTGATAGTCCTTCGTCTGCTCCATGCAGCTTTCAAGGACAGTACTTACCAAAACTGTCCAAACACTCATGGAATGGGAGACAATGTGATTATCTCCCACATATTGTACACTTCCAATGCATCTCTTATCTGTGGCCTTGTCTGTCCTCCCCGGCTTTCGCTCTTTTGCCTTTTATTGCTTCCTCCTCTCAACAGTTCCTTGTTGTGTCGAGTGCTTGATCAGTAAGAGTTATGCAGGTGTTTGTGAAGCTTGTGTTTTGTAAACATTTTAAACATGACCTCAGATTTTCTGCTGTTAAAGTGTTGCTGGTATAACTTGTCTTCCAAGAGCAGCACACACTAGTGTGAGCCTGGTTCTAATTAAACAATAACAAAGTCAGCATTTATTTTAATATGAATAGCTTAATGTAATGCTTATGAAATAATCATCTCAAGTCTTTGATTATTACTGTTATTATCATAATAATTCTCTCTTTAAATTTACAATCCTGCTGTCTCTGCCCCTCCCCTTTAATCTTCTGCACTAAAGGATAAGATATCTAAACCTTGCCAGTGCTTTACTACCTGCCTGTTACTTCAGATAACATGTGATGAGCTCCATTCCAGTTTAGTTTTACTTTTATTAGTCACATGTAGGTTAACACAGGGTCAACGAACAGTAGAATGAAATGTATTGGACGAGAGAATGGGTCAGCTCAGCAATAAAAGCATTAGTCACAAGGAGAACACTTGTTCTATAAAGATATAACAAGATAATATGACAGTAAGATAAGATGGGATGACAAATACAAAATATACTGTATATAGCAGCATACATGAAAAGTGTGTAGATAACAGTATTGCACATATGTAGCAGTCCAGGTTCAGTAGCAGCAGTTATGTTGATAGTGCATTGTTATGTAAACAGAAGATGAATGTGACCATGTGATGAATGTGTGTGTGTGTGTGTGTGTGTGTGTGTGTGTGTGTGTGTGTGTGTGTGTGTGTGTGTGTGTGTGTGTGT
>JAOVVB010112153.1:0-12745 GCA_028570985.1 Heterobranchus longifilis
CACCAGCAGCCGGCTAAGTTAGCTTAGCATAAACAGTTGCCAGGCAACCAGCAGAACGCTGTTATGGATATATAACACAAGACAAAACATGAGCATCATTGTAAAACGGAATACGGCACAATAATCATTTTAGCTCGATTATCTTGTTTTCATAATCATAACTGAAAATGAAATTTGATTAATTGTCCAGTCCTACCGGCCAACAAATAGTCCGACATGTACCCCCCTGTAAATCGACAAAAATATTTTTTTGCATTTAGGCTGCTTATATTCATATTTAGTGGACAGACATGTGAGTTGTATCAATCTTTTCATCCAAGAAAATACACCTATTTCCCAAAATGTTGAACTTTTCCTTTAAGGCCTGGTTGTCTGTGCTGTAAACTACTTTGTTAAATAACATCCAAGCAAAGCAAATATTTATACAGTTAGTTTACACATCTCTGTAACTGTCCTGTATTTAAACATGCTTACATGTATTACTCACAGCTCCACCAGAGTGACACTGTGTCAGATAAAAAAATACTGTACGTCCACACAGTGACGAGTGTGGTTGAAGCACAATATGTTATTAATTGTGATCCTTCCTCAATCTCAACAATATGCTGCTGCTGATTAATGTTGAGAAGCTGTGCTGACTTCTGTCATAGCTGCCCCTTAGCCATTACTCACAGTCCAACTGAAAATGTTTCAAAGGCATGAGAAGACAAGACGTAGAATTCTCTTAGTGTTAACGTGACTAAACAGCAGGCAGATCAACACAGACTCACCCCTTACAGATACATATATTTTTGCCCTCTGACGTTAGAAAAACAACTCGCTGACCGTAACGTTTGTGTATTACTGGAAAGAGCTTTTTCAAGGGTACAGCACTCGTCTTATCAGTGTTAGCTGGGAGCTTCTCTTCAAATATCTCACTCTACCTTTCTCTTTCCTTTTCTCCCTGTGTGTGTGTGCGTGTGTGTGTGTGTGCATGTGCGTGCTTCCTGAGGGCAAGACCAGGCATGAGCTCTGAAAGCAGGTTCTCCAAAGTTGTTCTGCCCTGCAGACAGCTGACTGGAACAACTGCCTTTTCTAGGGTGACAGAGGGGGAGATGTAGAGAAGGTTTCTGTAAAATATCACTACCACTCCCTAACACATGGCCTGTCACTTTCCACCACCGTATCCTTTCTCCATTTTCTTTGTTTATCCCATCAGCTGTGTGTCTTCCTATCCCAGCCTATTCTGTCTCACCCCTGGCTCTCCTCCCTCCTTTTTTTTGGCTCCGCTGGATGAGGATAGATGAGTAAACAACAAGGCTCGGAAAAGGGACACCGTGTCACCAGGGGCATCATTCCACAGAAGCATAATTGTGGAAACACGCAAATGAGCACATAGACGCATGTATTTCACCATGAAAAACAGTATTGTTTTTCTTTCCTTTTCTTTGCAGCAGAGTAAATCACAAACAATTGATGAATAAAGTTAGTAGAAGAGCTTTGTTGCATGGATTTTAGTGCTGGGCTTGGTTTTAATTTCCTGTATGATATGAATTTTTCATATACCGCCATACCTGTGCACAGCTGAAACAATTGCTGCAACTCTTCAATAGGCATATTAACTGCATATGCTTCTTACCAACAGTTATAACTTTTAACACAACAATTAATAACCCATAACTAACTCTTAATTCATTTAACAGGGCAAAACCCCACGACACACAACAATTTGTGACATAAACAATTTGTAACATTAATAATTGTACATTTACAAAATTATACTGCCAAACAACATGTTTTTTTTATATTCTACTTCTGACAGTAGAATAAGCCACTATAAACCTATAATAAGGCCCAAAAAAAACTGTGATATACCGTGAAGAATCAAGACATCAGAATCAGTTTTATTGCCAAGTAGTTTTCACGTACAAGGAATTTGTCTTGATGTCACGGTGCATAACAGGAAACAAGACAAACAAAAGTAAAGCCAAAAAACAAGAGCAAAGCAAAAAGCAAAAGTATATGTATAAGTGAGAAGAAAGCTCCAACGACTGGTGGCAAAATTAACTCCAGAATATAAATAATAAATAATATTACAGTAGGAATATGTACATTTTGTATGAGGGCTGCATATACCACATATACAGAAACACAAAAATAAAGATACAAATTGTTGGTCATACCACCCAGCACTACTAGATTTGATTAAAAAAAATGTACTTAACCAGATTTTATATGAAAATACAGCATAAGTTGGGTTATAATTAAAGTTATGAGCTGTCATAATAGCTTTGCTTGTAAAAATGATAATGGCTATGGAACCACATAATGACTTAATCACTGGATTAATTCGAGCTCAAGCTGAAACTAGTCCTAAATCAATTTGCTCTGCAAATATGTGATTTGTATTTAGAGAGACCTGCAGGTCATTGCTCCGTGTTGCGTTATGATGTGACTTCTAGGTTTTCCACATCATGTTATGCATGTAACAGAGCACACTGTGCTGTGTGCTGATGATGCAGTGTTGGACCCAACAGTCCCCATACAGAGGAATCACAGAAAACTGCAGCAGGTTGGTTTGGTGCTAACCAAGACACGGCCGACCTCAGCACCATGCTAATCGAGTTGTTAAGCAGAGCGTAACAGAGGCAGCAGTGTTTGTCCCCCGGCAGGCCCGTACCGAGGGCTAGTTCATCTACTGTTCCTAAGACTGGGCCCTGCCGAGCAGAGATAAGGCTTGAATTCCAACTGCTCTGATGGTAATCTGGCTCCCTCCACAGCACACAGCCACACAACCGTATAACTACTAATCCTGCCTGTCTCTCTCTCTCTCTCTCTCTCTCTCGGTCTCTCTCAATTTTTCTCTCTCTCTGTCTCTCTATATTTTTCTGTGCATTTCTTTTTAAATTGTTTCAGGGAATTAAATCTGATTTTAATCATCGTAATTTCTGAGAATAGGTAGAACAAAACCACAGTGTGCGTACAGTACGTGTGTACATGTACACAGAAGAACATGTGAAAGCCCATGTGCTCATCATTTGTCCACCTTCCTGTTTGGCTTTCTCGTGTTCCTACTTCCATTTCAATTTCTCTTCTGCTATGAATGCTAAAGCCAGCAGCAGCACATCATATCCCTTACAACCAAATCCAAATTGAAACCACAGACAAAAACTGGCATCCTGCTGACCACTAGTCTACAACATGGTGCAAAAGTATTGATTCAAAATGGTTACGATCTCTGTTAATTATATATTTGATAGTATTGAAAGTACCAAAGCTATAAAAAAAACATCTACAGTTTTTATTCATCCTTTATTTATACAGGGGAAACCTACAGAGACCACTGTACTGTGTTTACAAGTGAAGCAACATTAGAGAAAAAAAAAAGGAAATAAGAGCGTACTAAAAGCAATAAGAATGTGTAGGCTGAGAAGGTAGGGAAAACATGTAAGAAAGGTAATAATAATGTTAGGTACTATTAACATTATTACAAATGTGTTAGTATGTTGGGGAACTTTTTCTGTAGCAGCACTGTGTGCAACTTAAAACTTAAGAAACTTAAAAAAAAGAAAAGAAAAATCCTATTTTGTCTGCCGAGGACTTGTTTTTTTTTTTTAATACTAGTACTGTATCAAAGTTTAAAATTCTGGTAGTGTGGCAACCTTAATCTAAACAGCCTTCTACTCAAATGGACTCGCTGTGAGACGCTCTGTATAGAAGCATAACCCACACATATGCATGCACTGTTCATCACATCGTGTATCCACAGAAGCGGTAAATTGTATTTGAGTGTCTGGATAATGACAGTTGTCTGCCTGGTGATGATTAATGGAGGCACACAGCAGTGAAAAATGGCAAGCCCCTCTAGTGCAGAGCTGCCGCGGAGTTACTTGATGGTTGTGGTTGAAGGCGGCGGTTATCAGCTCTAAGAATCCGAGCTGGAAAAATACACTTCTAAACCCAAACTGCCCACAAACAGCTTGGCTTCATCATCTGTTATAGCTGATGTATTTACAGTGTGATGAGTAATCTGAAACAGTGTCACAAAATACACCCCCCCCCCCTCCTTAAAACAAATCCCAGTGAATCCACGATCATGAGATGTAGCTGCTACAAAGTACATTCAGGCTAAAATAAATATTACAATTACAAAACTGTGAAAAAGGCATTCATCTGTGCTACTCGCGTGGCTTCAGCAGACGCTACGGGAGAAATGAGTAACAGCCGCTCCTGATATAATGACTACAATGACACTGGTTATGACACCTATGATAAACTCATGCGCTACCATACAAGGAAGTCCAACAGCCCTATCTTATGAAATAATCATTTCCATGGCCTGTGTACCTCTTTGTCTGTAAATGCTTTTTACCATTAAAGGAACAATGGTTTCTAATCACACACCATCAATGATAGGTGTGTATCATGAGAGAGACCACTTAAAATATATGTATGGTATATCAGATAGGAACCTTTCTTAAGCACATGTCCTTATAGGAACAAGTCCAGCAGAAGCAGCTTGTGTTTCCTGATATGCACAATTATCTTACAATCATAAGTCCCTTTCAAACAGCCGGTTCACAGTGCGAATGTTGAAGGCCTGTGTCCATATAACATTTATTTCCTGAGCGCCCGCATGTTTTTTCAATTGATCCCAATGAGGAGAGAGCGTTGTGAACTATCACAACAAATAGAGAAAAGCCTGTTTGTGGGAGCAGATCGGCCGCACTGTTGCTGGTGAGTGTGATTTTATCACCGTGCGCATTGTTTTTACTGGTGTAATTAAGTAAAACCTGTTTACGTAGCATTAAGCTAGCTAGCTAACGTTAATGTCATTGTCATAGAAACAAAACCTACATGCAGCCAATGGCTTTTTGATGAGGTGCTGGGATGAAGCGCTCCACATCGCCCTGCCAGTGCTTTTCTACCAAAAACAAGTTTGGTTCAGTGTAAAAAAGCAAAGTCCTCTTTACGTCAGTATTGCAGTATCTCTGTGTGAAAGGGGATATTGCCTCTCAAATCAAATTAAGAATAGTTGGAGGTAATAAGCTGCACTTGGATGTGATGTGTCTGGGTTTTTTGTTACTAGATATACTTTAGCCCTTTTCCTCCAAATTTGGTATGCAATGATTTGTCATTTAATTGATTAGTCAATAGACAGAAAAATAATTTGCAACTATATTGATAAGAGATTAATCGTTAAAGTAAATTTTCATGCAAAAATTGCAGAACATTGTTTTTTTCATATGTGGAGATTTACTGCCTTTCTCTGTTTTATATGATATTAAACTTAATATCTTTGCGTTTTGGACTGACAAAACAAGATGTTTGAAGACTGTGGATTTTAAGAAACTTGTTCCATGTTTAATTATTTTCTGACATTGTACAGGCCTAAAGATGAATCGATTAATCTAGAAAAGAAATCGGCAGATTAATCGACAATGAAAATAATCGTTAGTTGCAGCCCTAGTTGAAATCCTCTGTATTGTAGTTCTTGTCACTGCTAACTCCAGTGCCACATGCCTCCTGAGACACACATGGTGTTGCCAGCTGCTGCTTCTCACCATATGGCATGTTGGAAATGTCGACAACAGTTGACATGTCAACATGTTGTCGCTGGTGCAACGACAAGGACATGATTCCTTCCTCAGTAAAGACCCCCCCAATTATTTTTGATGCAGTTCATGACCAAGCCAACGGGGTTGACAATTTGTTGAACCAAACTATGAAAGAAATGACTTTTACTGCTACGTATTAGAGGGCTAAAAAGTTCCCGTGCTATCAAAATGCAAACGTCAGGTAAGAACGACTGTATATAGTCCTCGGCCACATCCTGTTAAACTCAATAACCTGCCTCAGCAAGGCCAGGCCGAGGCCCCGGGCTTTCCCCTCCTACACACTGCCAGCTTTTCCAAGGCCAGGAAACAAGTCACCCTGTCCTCCCACTTACCCCACACACCCGCATATATACACAAACACACACCTCGAATGACCTCATCATCTCACCCATACGTTTCTGTCATCTCTTGCTTATTTTCTCCCGGCCTTTTTAACTCCATCCCCCCATGTTTCCCATCCCATCTCTGTCACCTTTTCTCCCTGCCCTTTCAGCCTCTCATTGTGTGTTTATCCTAAGTTTTACTTTCCCACAGAATTCTGCAGCAGGAAGAGGATCTGTTTAACCCACCACTTACTTTTCACCGATTTTAATCTTCATGCAGCTCAACGTTTTTATCGGGAGATACTCTCGCTGTCACACGGTTAAATGAGTGACAAAAAAATGTAGACATGAATCTATGCCTACATTAGAGACTGTCATGATGTCAATTCTAAATCGAAAATTGATTGAAATGAGCTTTCAATTTTAATTGTTGAAATCAAAATCCCTCATTTTAAATTAATTCTTTAAATTTGACCATATGGTGTGGTCCATTCCCAAAACAATTTGTTATACCTTGATACCATTTTTAAAGAAGAATTTGCAAATGTGAATGACAGTTGTCAGGGCATAAAACCAACAATCTGTCGATCTTTACGAATCCAGGCTCGATAGTCCCACAATGGCAAAGCAGTTAGCGCTGAAATATGAAAAAAATTAATTGAAAATTCTTTGAAAGCTTTTGAAATTGCAAATCAAGAAATTTTATATTTTAATTCCAAAGAAGTGAATTCAAGAACAAATATATTCAGATACAAGCTTTTCAAACTAAAATATTTCAATGCTATGAATTCAGTGGCTGTTAAAATTCAAATACATATGTTTTGTTTTTAATTTGTTTCCATACTGTGGCCTCAGAGGCCCCTTAGAGCAACAATAGTAACAACTGACTCACTGGGCCCTTTTTCAATCATCTCTTTATTATTATGTATGGCTGTAAATTCTGCCAGAGTCTTGCTGTAACAATAGTAGATGCTGGAGGTGTGTGAGCCAAATCACAATCAGGAATGTAATAAAATACCATGACTCTTGTTTGTAATGTAGGTAGTGCAAAATGACAGTGTTAACCTGGCATAACCCTGTCAATGAGGCAAGCAGTTGCACTGAAGGCTACAGTCTTATCTGTCAATGTTTCTGCCGTGTGTGTGTGTGTGTGTGTGTGTGTGTGTGTGTGTATGTGTGTGTGTGTGTGTGTGTGTGTGTGTGTGTGTGTGGTGGGATGGAGGGTTATTAAACCACCCACCCCACACGTATGATCAGCTGACTAAAACAACCCCCACCCTAGGCTCTCCCCTCTAGGGTCAGCTGTTAACCTTGTCCATGCAGTCAACAGAACCTGATTGATGGCCAGTGTGTGTGCGTGTGTGCGTGCGTGTGTCTTAATGTAGTGGGTCTGGGGCCTGGAACTGAAAAGCCACCGCTGGTGTCTCCCCTTCTGTCTGGATTATGTTATGCCAAGCTGTCTGCATGTCCTACATCACTGACATATCTGTTGGGCTGTGACTTTAATAGCAATAGCACAGCGCTTTAAGCTTTTCCTTTTCCTTGACCATCTCACAGACTTGAAGTAACTGAATGTTTGGCAAAAAAAACAGCTCTTTGATTGACTTGCAGTTGAGAAGACCAAGAGCTTCTTTTGGATTCCGTATTAAATTGATTTGCCGTGGTGCGTAATAGTTAAGCACACCAAGTGTTTTGTGGACAGTAAAAGATGTCTCTAGAAGACATGCAGACATAAATCAGCTTATCCTGTCACAGAGCTTTAAACAAGGAGCCAATTTGTCAAAAAGCCATTGTATTTTTATGAGTACACACAAGAGGTTTTACGTCTTGTTTTGAATCCTTTAGTCACATAACCTCCAGCCAAAAAAAAAAAATACATTCAAACACTTTTAAAAGTCCTAAAAGTCTCAAGTCCAAAGAACTGCTCAGCTTTGGACCCCCGCCAAGCCTGCTGTTAAACGGCATGTGACGATATTATTTAACTAATGTATTCTACTGAAATTTTAATGAGTTTGTTGTTGTTGACTCTCATTGACAGCTGTGCTGAAATTAAATTTGCAAATGTTATTTTAAGGAGATGGTCTGAGAAATAATAAGAAAGGCGATCCATTTTAGGGGTCGACCGATTAATCGGGACCATAAACATGACAGAAAGAAAGAAAGAGAGACCATTATTTTGAGATAATTGCCTAATGCCGATTATCTCTAAATAATGTTCTCTCTTTCTCCTTGACGCTGTGAATTGAAGCTGCATTCAAGTGCAGCCGGAAATCTTAGGATCATAACACTCCAACGGAAAACAATAATTGTGAAAAATAAAATATGTGAAATATAAAGTCTACATGTGCTACATTGGGAGTTGATGATGATAGATGATTATTATTTTAAACTGATTATAAAGATGCAGATCTAATCTCTTTTTTTTACAATTTTCTTTCAAATATTTGTATTCCAGACTGGAGAATATAAGCTGATCTGGACATTCAGAAATAAGAAAATGCTCTCTCTTTTTTACACATTTATTGAAAAACAGTGAAGGAAACAGAAATACAGCAGAACTCCCGGCAACCAAATCACGGGGGCCCGATGAAGGGGGTACTAATGGGGTGGAATCAACGACAATACAAACAAGCCACAGTGCCCCGCTGGCGCTGTTTGCTGCATAAGAGGAGAGCCCATTTCATTAATTAATACAAACTGTTGTATTTTATCAGATATATCAGCATTATAAATCAGCCACCCCGCTCTCTAAATATCGGCATCGGCCAATGAAAAACCCTTATCGGTCGACCACTAATCCATTTTCATTGTATTTACATTGTTACAGTTGTGGGGTCAAAAGGAAATTACTGTGTCATCTTTGTCTAGCCCACAGACAGCCAAGTCTCGCCTATCCCTGACCGACTATTCAAGGCCAATCAAAGCGGCATAGCCAGTCCAGCAACCTCCTGACAGGCAAGCCTTCATGCCGTGCCAAGTCTGAGCAAAGCAAGCCAGGGGCTGCTCGCTGCTTACAAGCCTCCTGGAATTTTCCAGTGTTTTCATATGTTCTGGAAAATAAAAGGATGCCATGTCAAGTGTCCCAGCTAGCAGCCGAATGACGGAGCCTGTTCTGCTAGTTGTGTATGTGGGAGAGCCTGAAACGTACACTGAGCTGACTACTAGGAACTAGTACGGGTAACAAGGCTCTACGATCCTCGTGGTACTGCAAGTAAATAAATATATCTGGTAAATTCAGATTCTTTCTCCAGCAAAGGACAAGCAGAGTAAAGCAAGTGAAAATAAAAGCAGCACAAGTTGAGGAAATATTAAGAGAACAGAGCCGTGAGAGAGATTTCATCTGCTATGTATTTGGGGTGGTGCCAAAGGGAAGTCACTTACAGAAAGGTGCCATGAGGATGAGTTAGTTTAAACCTGTATCTTGAACTGATAGTTAGCAAAAAAAGAATGATGAGAACCATCATGAATCCTAAAACGATGGTGAAAAGGATTTGTGATTGTGAAATTAAGGAGACCATAAGAAAAGACCACGAAAAATGACTCACAGTCTCAAACTATGTGTGCTTTTCGAGTTTGTGTGATAAACTAATTGCATGTGTGAGCCTGCGTCCTCAGTGCTGAGAAAAGTGGATGTGAGGGGAGTGTTGACGCAAGATGACGTCTCAGTTATGCAGAAATTTCAACATATCACACAACGCTTGCAACAACAGGGGGCAAACGCTGTCGTATTTGTTAGTCACATGCAATATGGCCTACAGAATAACTGAGAACGGTATTAAATTCTGAGTGAAAGAATGTGACTTGGTCATAACTTTAAAGAACATTAGTTGCATACAGTTAAAAATATTATATTATCTATTGAGGACAAAAACAGAAAATCATATGCAGATTTGATTTACCTCTGCTAGCTCTAATAGGGACCGTTTTCTTATGTTGATATCCATGTGTAAACTGGTAATATATATATATATATATATATATATATATATATATATTACAATGCAGCTGAAACTGAAATTCAAAGTGAAGGTTTCTGAAATTAACATTTTACTATTTCCTATTTTGACTTACTCTATGTGGGAGACCAACAACGTTTGCGGTCGTGTGAAACAAAACATCTGTATAGTCACAGGTTCTCGTATTGAAATAACCTTGGTCGTAACACACACTACTACCACGCTGTGACTGAGTGGTGGGCTCGTTTGCCTGTAAGTTGCTGAGTTGGTTCTTAGGCAAGACTCAACTGCTAACTGGGGAGGGTAGTTACTCTTTTACAGCCATGGGACACAGTGGCTGGGACATCAGCCACGTTGACTATTGTGACAAAATCGACGAAACTTTCACATGACAGTTGCATGTTTGGCTGATAGACAAAGTTTTTACCCTGATTATCCTGTGAGCCATCTCAAGTTAAAAGAACCCTCTAAAAACACTTACAACTAATATTTACTGAATGTGTTGTGATGTGCTTCAACAGCAATTCAGTCCGATAAGAGACACAGCGGCCCAAAACTATTTTCATCACACAAGTCAAACTAAGTAATGTGACATCCGACCAAGAGGGCAAAAGAGATGAACAACTATCGTGTATGTGCTCCAAAGAAGTCTTGACTTTTATACAAATGTATTGAGCACCTCTATGACCGCCTTCTATATCTACTATAGACTTATTTATTTATATATTTCACACTTTTGTCTGTTTTTGACAGCCAACCGTATTGGATGTAAAGATGAGAACACGGGCAGAGAGGAGTCTGACGTGCAACAAATGTCCCTGGCCGAAATCAAACTGAGGACCTTGCGATTACATGGTATATATCTCAACCATTCAGCTACAGGCCGATAGTTCTTGTTAGTGACAGTTAGAAATTTCAAAACATACAGATCTGATTTTTTTTAAACTCTAAACTCAAGTCAAAGAAATAAAAAGGACAACAATAAAGTATTAAGGACTGCTAAGCACAATTTTCCCCATTTTGCCATCACTACAGGTGTTCACTGATGCATAAAAACTGAAATCACTCGTTAGTTAAAAGTAAAACTAGATGATCCGTAAACCTGTACTGTGACATCTTCATCCTTCTGTCAGATCTGACTGAATTACTGCATCTTGTATCCTGCATGAATTGTTTTTAACAGCCAGCAATAATTAGCCAGAATATCACCCTGTCATGTTCACTTTTCACCTAGCACCACCCTGAGAGTTATGTCACTGTTGCGATTATAATTGGCACTGGTGTGTAACTGATACATTTAATCAATGCATATAATCAATGCTCCTGAAATAGTTGTAACTATTGCTGACAGTTAAATATTGATAAAGACACCATGCAAGATAAGCAAGACGGCAACCTTTAATTTCTCTTTGCAGCATGGAAACCTGCATTTCTGGCATCCATGCTCTGTTTTCTCGCTCCCCCACTCTCTCCACCACTCATCATCCTCACCATCAGTCCACCCCCCATGCTCTCACTCATCCTCACCATCATTGTTTATTCACTTCCCGTAAGCTGCACGCGCCTTGGTCATGCTTGAGGTTTAACGTAATACCAGGAAACTGACAACATGTGCCCACCAAGACGCTGCCGTGCTGCACCCCTGGCCTTAAAGGACAGGTTCAAGACTTAAAAAAAAAAAACAATTGTCTTAAAAAAAATAGTCAGGAAATTTGCAGTAAAAGGACTGTAGCTTTGGAAGAAACCCACTAACTCAGACTGCTGAAGTCTCAGATAAGCTTCAGATAAAAATACATTTTTGCACAGAAACGGGACTGTGAATGTTGTCCCCCCCCCCCCATCTCTTAGATTGGAAGCATATTATGAAGGTATCTCTAAATGACCAGTAAGGACAGGACTGTTTATACGGGCACCTGGCCAGATACTAACTACATATGTTGCACAGAGACATGAGAAGCAAATGGGCCCATAAATTAAATGTTAGACATGACTACAAATAAACTGCCCAACTTCAGTCTGGTGTGTATGGTTTTTCATCTAACAAAAACAAAAAAAAACATTGCTTATTGTTTAAAACATAAAGTACTTGAAACCACTGATTGTGTAATGTCTCAGATTTCTGTGAGGGGGAGAAGAAAAAAATGCTGACATGGTGAGATTAGCCAATCAACCTAATCAGAAATTCAGTGGAAATGGGATCAGCAAGCTTTGCACCAATAAAGATATTAGACTGATCTGAGCTATAATTCCACTAACACTACATAGTCTAATGAATGACAAAAAACAACAACAATGCAGTTCTATTTACAGTGCAGTACAACAATGGGCATATTTAATAGCCATCCAGTAAACAGACAAGAACGCTATTTAGCCTGACAAGATATCAGGTTCTCGCACTTACGGGAAGACAGCAAGGAGTGAGGCAGACAATCATTTGTCATAGTTCCTGGCTGGGAATAAGGAAAATCACAGCCTGACTTACTGATGGCCAACTTTCAATAGAGAGCCCAAATCCTAAACCTGGCTTATTTTCTTTGGCATTTTTCCTATTTTAATAAACAGCAGACAGGCAGATAATAAGCAAGGAGACTAGGGCTGCACAATATATCTTTTTTTTTATTTATTTATTTTTTTTTTAAATCGTCGTAGAAAACTGCACTTTAAATTGTAAATTAATTTAAAATTTTATTTATGGTGCCTTTTGTGTTCAGTTCAATAAAAGAATGTTGGAAATAATTAATAACTTTATTTTTCTTATACAACAAGCAGTTTGTTGTATTTCAGCAGTATACTGAAAGAGCAGAAAGGCAGAACTGAGTATACTTTATCTGTTTATTTATCACAAGTAATATCATTATTGTGTTATTCA
>JAOVVB010112173.1:0-12745 GCA_028570985.1 Heterobranchus longifilis
ATCCTCTGGATGTCCTCTAGTGGTCTCTAGTTTGTGTTTGTAAAGTTTCATGAGGCTGTGATTATCTGAGAGGTCACAACAGCTCATTTTAAACTGTGACGTCAAGTTGTTTTTTTTTAAAAAAAAGGTCTCACAACAATGAAATGGTTACTAAATTATCATGAAATAATTTCATTATATTATCTTATAAATTGTAAGTGTAACCAGGGCCAGATTAAATGGATAGATTACACCAGGCAGACTGTATTTTTTGGGCCCCCCTACATGCACATTTTAATATTTGGTAAATAAACAAAATTACTTTTAACTGCCACATGATTAATTTAGTTAGGTATATATTTCAGCATATTTATTTATATTCTGGTATTCATACACAATTAGTCATTACCTTATAGTGGAAAGTATAGCCCTATATTATACATTTCATTTATTTATTTGTTTTTCCGCACATTGGCACTAACGTTGTGTAATAAATATATAAACATTGAAATAAAGTTTTAGATTTTATATTTTTTTTTTAATATTTTAAAATATGTTAAACATTATTTAATGTAGCTTACATTAAATAATCTTTAACATATATTTTAATATATTGTCATTTTGTCTGTCTGGGCCCCCTAGTGACAAGGAGGCCCCAGGCCTGTGCATCGATCCGGCCCCGAGGGTAACAACATACTTTTGTTTGAAGTACATTTTATTCTGCATTGAAACGCCTCAGACAAGGTCTGTAATGCAAATGAGTGCTTCTGCTGCAAAACGCTGCATTTGAATGCACTAAATATTAGGAAATGCTGTCACGTGTATTTACAGGCCTATGGCTTCGTGCTTTCTTCCATCAGTGCTGTCAAGCACCCAAAGTACCTCAGATCAGGTAAATCAAGTCTGATGTCCCTCTAGTCAGAGTCAGACGACAGGAGCGGTGTGTGGAGCCTACCTGTTTGCCCGTGTTGCGTTCTGTGTGGTTGATGGAGCTGCAGCCAGCGTGGCAGGGGGAGTAATACATCACGCCATCTGCCCCGCACACCGGGTTATACAGCTCTCTGACACAACTACAGCCGGCATTACAGCCCACTGTCAGGTTCTCCTCTAAAGAAGAGCTGCGGA
The DNA here is from genome assembly GCA_028570985.1 of Heterobranchus longifilis. Classification (NCBI taxonomy): domain Eukaryota; kingdom Metazoa; phylum Chordata; class Actinopteri; order Siluriformes; family Clariidae; genus Heterobranchus; species Heterobranchus longifilis. The sequence continues at coordinate 1,105 of JAOVVB010112173.1, forward strand.
CGTACACGAGGTAACGGAGAGACAAACAGACGGGAGGGAGGGAGGGAGGGAGGGAGGGAAACGTGTGGAGAAAAAGAGGGGGGGGTAGAAGGAAACAGATGCAAACAGACAGAGAATACAATGGGGAGAGAGGGCAAAGAAGGAAGTCATTAGTCATGAATTTGCTTGCTCATGATTTCTCATACTAAATAAAATATAAAATACTCTCCTATAAGGCACTACTGTACAAGTCATCATGGTGGCACAAACTGCCCATATCTCAGTTCATATTGGTGAATGAAATTAAATGGCTCTCTACATCAGTGGCCTCACTGAGTTGAAAAAACTAAAACAAGGAAGTAACTGTAAATGTGTGGTGCTTCATATAAACCACCTAACATGCCCCTTCTTTTCCCTCCCAGATTAAACTTCATCAGCACTTCTCATCAAGTTCTACTCAACGTATTCATTGTTAAGGAGCTTCCTTAGCAGAGCACTTTGATAGCTGACGTTACTGTTGAGTACAAAGGATAATCAAGACGGTTTCTTTGCAATTTTCTTTGCAACTGTTAATTTTGTCAATAAAGACAAATGAACTCTTAATGCAAAGTCTTATTTAACGACCTGGATGCATCTGCAGAATCACACATTGTATGGCTCCTGATTGGTAAAATGTAACCTCCTCAAATGTAAGCCAACACGGAAGTGCCAAAAACTGCAGTTCCTCGAATGGCCACTTGATGCTGGCTCCAAAAGCGAGTCAATCCCCATAGACCCCCATGTTAACATGTCCAACTTTACAGCAGAAATCAACATGTTTACAGCCTCTTACAAAAAACGATTTTGCTCTCTCTAGCTAATTTCCTCCTTCATGACAACTGTACGTTTAAATTATAATAACACTTAAAGTTCTGCATAATTAAGATGCCAAGATGGCGAGGGCCGTTAACATGGAAGCTAACACAACATTATAAAGGGCTGTAGGTGTGGCTATAGCCTGGCTGTCTCCACCAGAAGCGCATTCCACCACACTGGTCAATAAGCGATTCTGCTCTTCTGCTCTTTTCTAATCATGAGAGCTGTGAGAGCAGATCTCTGTGTGTGTGTGTGGGTGTGTCTGCATGCTTCATGCAGCACACACACACACACACACACACACACAGCCTTGCTCTCTGTTTAGACACACAACGGAAAACTATGTGGAAAATAACGTACATTAAAAAGCACAATCACAAACAGCAGTGATACTAGGCTATTTCTAATAAATATAGTGGATGAAATGTCATCAAAAGGGGGTAAAAATGAAACATCAGGAGAACAGCAGGGAGAGGGGCAGGAAAATCAAAAGGGTTGGCAAGCATGGGATGCATATTTGATTATTTTTCAGAATCAGAATTTACATAATTTATGATAGATTATCTGTGTGTTTTCTTGCCAGATTTGCTTGCAGCACACAGAAAAAATAGACCAGACGCCAAAACAATCACTCAAGGATCTCGAGCCGTCTGCGGTGCTCCCCAGTGTGGCGCGTCCTGCATTAACTAACATTAATGACATGCATGACCAACTAGGCTGGCTGAAAGTAGATGAGAGGTTAAAAGCATCACTCCTTTCCTTTGTAAAAGACATGTATCACTTTAAAATTCCTGATTGTCTGTATGAGCAGCTCACACTCAGAGCTGATACTCACTCAGACATGCAATAAGCGGTAAATACGTAATTCCAAAAGCTAAGACAAACTTTAGACAACAAGCAGTGCTGTACAGTAGAATCGTATCGTAGACTGGAACTCCCTTCCAGGTCACATTTCTAAAACTCAGTCAGGCTAGTTTCAAAAAACAGGTGAAGCAACACCTCATGGCTGCTCATACAAGACTGTAGTGTATCTAACTTTTAAAATGTTTTATTTCCTTGCTATGTAGTGGTACTTGTTTTAATTTTCTTTTTTTCTTCTTTTTAAAAAATAAAATATTATAAATTTTTTAAATTACTTGTCATATGTCATTTTTTGTATACTGTACATTACATGTGCTGTCTAATTGTTGATATTTTTTGTTTGTAAATCTTTTTGTTTTGTTATTGTTTATGCTTTGATCGTGTCTTCTTATTGCTATGTTTTGTGTGGACCCCAGGAAGAATAGCTGATGTGTACTGCATCAGCTAATGGGGATCCTAATAAAAATCCAAATCCAAATGGCACAACTGGCACCAAAATGAAGCGGGCATGACTTCCCGGTGCCCAGTAAACCAGGTGCAACAGGAATGTAATTTACAGACTCTTGGGAGGGATGACCACAGGAATTACTGCTCTCTAAATCTTTCCCCAGATATTAGTTAAAGGAATATTATTGCATCATCATTGCGAGTCAAATGAACAATATGTAACTTTATTCATAAGACAAAGACAAAACTAAACCAATGTAAAGACTGCCCACCTGTTTCTGAGGTGCAGCCTGCTGGGTTTGTCATACAGGTCTTTGTACTGGTCCAGCTGTTGTTTCTCCATCAGATCGTACTGGTACGATGCGGTGACACCAGCCATGGGCACGTTGGGGCAGTGGATGAGAAAGATGAAGATGGCGAGCAGACTGACCATCGCGCACACCATGCAGAAACGGATGATGCCTCGACAGCGCAGGTTCAATCTCTTCACAATGTAGCCGCCCAGGAAGGTGCCGCCACCGCCTGCTGGCACCACCATGTATCCTGGGAGGGGGAGGAGAAGGGCATCAGTACACTATGTATGCAGTCAGACTCCAGTCCCACTCTAAGGCCCTTACAGGGAAATGCACCTCAAAACAAACAATGGTAGGAAATTCTGAAGTGGCCAGATTTTCATGGAATATTCAGCCTCCAAAAGATGAATCCTCATGTTTCTGATGACTTTCTTCGAGCACCACCATCAGGTCAAACATTGTAAACATGAAGTAATGCAATCTAATGGGTCAAATTTACTGAGTAGACTAACACTTGATTTATGCTTGACCAGTTATGTTTTCCGCACAGATATGAGCTGACATGGAATCGTTACGGAAATGTTTGGATGTTTATACTCTGCGTGGCAAACTCCCAAACTGTAGGGGGCAGCGTATCGAAAACTCACATCTACAGCATGGTTCCATAGAAGCTCCTCAAAGTCCTCATTTTCTCCGCCCGTCCGCATAGTTAGAAAATGTGGTATTTGCATAGACAGGTGGAAACCCGTCACACAGAACCCCCGCAGAGGAGGCATGTCTGACGGTGTGACGTCACTTTGCTAACACTTGCGACCATAGACTGTAAAAAATAGTGGGCGTAAACCATCGTCTGTGGACTACCGTTCTGAGTTTGGCATTTTGACGGTCGCCATCTGGGGCTTTTGAATCTGGACGTTACCATATTTAGACAAGAGGGCGGAGGGGAGCGGGGAGCTCCGGACGGTTGTGCTGTTTGCTGCAGTGACGCAGAGCCGGTTGGAAATCGGCAAACTTTCCCTTAAGTTAGCGTTGATTAGCAATGTGCAACCGAATGCTTTTTAGGCAACAAAAATGATTTAACTTCTATGAAGTGAAAACACACTGTGAAACACATCTGTTTAAATGTACACAGGTCCATGGTTAGCATTGCTAAAACTCTATCCTGTCGTTAGCACAGCGACCTGTCAATCAAAGCATCCCCTGATTTATCTTGTCTGTTTTCTTCTTAATGGGACCATAATTTACTAAATAAACATCGTGCTGTATTGAAGAAGACTTGAAACTGAGACTATAAACTTACTATGAAACTGTTTACTGAGGTAATAAATCAAGTGAGAAGTCGGCTCATTTTCTCATTGACTTGGCTTTTTGCAACCACAGGTGTTGCCCCCTGCTGGATTTTAGAAAGAATGCAAGTTTAAGGCAGCGCTGTCCATTATTTTTCCTGTCTGTGGTCGATACGGAAGTTAAAAATGCTAAAAATTATCTGACCACGTTGATTGGAATGGGAATATCCTTTCTATCCAATTGTATTTCTATGGATCAACCATCTGGATCATGTGTTGTATGATTTTTCCCTCTTTATTAGCCACTCACCGAACCAGGTGGCAGCCTCTGATGCACTGAGACTGAACTGTGACTCCAGGAACTTTGGACCAAAGGTGGACATGCCAGCGATGAGCGTGGCCTCCGTCGCCCCCGCCAGGCACAGGAACAGGAAGGTGGGATTCTTTAAGAGGAGCAGCACAGACCTGGAGAGAGTAAGACCAGGGAGAGTCAGAGAGGACAGGAACGAGTAAAGGGCGGCAGTGTGTGAATAAACTTTAGCTTCCTTTTTAATTAAACCAGACTGCTCTAATCTCAACACCCTGGAGACGTTCCTAATACAGATAAACGCTGCACCAGATCCAAAGATATATCATTATGTTACATAATGTGCCGTGATTATCGCCTCGCTCTGTCTCTGTAATCCCCAGCGCGACAGCGGTGACATCACACTGTGGTTTCTGAGCTCGTAGTAAACACTGTAGTGAAAAGAGGCTGTCACTCATCTGTAAGACCCTGCAGTCATAACTAGTAGTCTGTGTTACACATGTTGGGGCATACACTGATTACATTACTAGCCCACAGCCCCCACCGCCTGCTTTTTTAATAGAGATTATACGACATTTAGTTCATTTTTTGCAGCGCCCACCCCGTGTCTGCTCCACAAATCTAGGGTTACCCTTTAGACACGACCCTGCAGCAGAGTCAGATTTCACTTTCACCACAAGACGATGGAGGAGAGTTAGTGTCACAGTGAAAAGGTGAAGAGTCAGATCATTTATATCACATATATTTATCGTTATCGTAATAGTAACGTCAGTGTCAGTGTGTTTTCTTGCTAAATTCACCCGCAGCTGATGGAGAAAATCTCCTGCAGCACTTAACGAGGGACAGAGGGAGAGAGAGAGAGATCAGGTCCCGACTGCTTCAGATCCTTAGAGCAGCGAAGGTTTTCATTTGGACTAATTTATGCTTCTTATACTGTAGCCTTTATTCTTTATTAAATATTTGTTAAATATATGACCTTTTGTTGAATACATGCTTTGAAACAGGTGTTTTTAACGTCAGTTGGGTCTCAGTCTGTCATCAGTCTGTGATCGACGATGATTCAACAGCAGTGTTATTTAATAAAGGATCAATAAAGTTAATGTTAATTACAGTAATTTAATGTTTTAATTTTACATTTTGGGAAGCGAGCAGCACCGAGGTGCACTTCTGCCTCGTGCAGCAAAAAACTGGACCGGAGCACGGATCCATCTGTGGTGCATTCACAGTGTATCCAGTAACACCGGTGTTGTCACATGTTTAGTAATTAAAATGTCCCCACCGTGGCATCCCTAGTCATAACATACCCGTGCTTGTCTGGGAATGTGACATTTGTGTCCTCTATATTTGAATCTGTTAATGGAAGGATTGTTGTTACCAAGTTCACAGAAAAGAATAATTGTTGCCTGCCTGCGTACTTAATTCATTCATAAGTTTTCAGTTTGTGGAGGATGTGCGCAGCAGGGGGTAGATAGAGCTCCAGGCGTCATGTGACTCGTTTTGTTGAGACCGCCATGTTGGCAGTTCACTGGGCACTTTAATTGCTATGTACGTTACACACACCCTGGGGTGATTTTTTACGAGAATGACAGTGTTCCAGCTAAATGATGTTCCTGCAGTATCCAGACATCAACTTTGTGACTCTTTGAAACAAAAGCCTGGCGGCTGCAAATGAACCAAATCTGGATTTGTGATATATATTTATGAATATTCAGCTTTGGAGTCTAGCGGTTAATAATTGCTTTGTCATCACTGGAAGGTCAGTGTCACGTAATGTTAGCATTATCAGCGGGCAGTGAAATGTAACTTTAAATGGTATTAAATACAGTAACGTCATACAAAAATACAGACAGCCGGTCTGAAACCGTAATAAAAGCCTGTTAAATAAATAAGATATTAACGTTAGCATTGCTACATAAATATCAACATTAGCACTTTGATGGTGGGGTCCCATCGCTGTTTTCTTCTGTTCACTTCTAGCACGTTTTATGGCAGTAATCTATTTTAATTCTAATTGTGTGTTTTTTTAGAAATAAAGCACTTTGCTGGAACTCACAAATGCTTATTAGTCTGGAACCTCTCAGTTCATTTTCAGTTTCCAACGGCGCAGACCAACATGCCTTTGGACGTGCAACCAATCAGAGCAACACACTGAGCGACACATGCAGGATGGGGTGGTGCTTGGCCTGTTTTCAAGCAGGAAAAACTTGATTTAAATTACAGCTAAATAGTACATTAAAATGTGATTCTGAAAAAACAGTTTGACAGTTTGATCTGAGTTTTGCGAGCATGTGGCCTTGGACAGACAGACAGGATGTTGACGCTCCTCTGTCAGTCATCATCTTAAACATGAGAGATAAGCGGTTGTGGTCTGCCCAGGACTGGAAATCTGTCTGAACGGGAGAGGGGTCAGACGCATCTGCCAGAGCAAATGAAGCATGAGCTCAGCAGATTCGTCTGGTTCCCAGTGAAATTGTTCTAAAATCTTCTAAAATATTTGATTGTGAGTTTCACATGGATATTCTGTCCAATAGACAAGCAACATTTGGCACATGTTTGGTGCACTTGACAAAGTGCAGTGTGAATGCTAACTGAGCCAAATGAAAACTGACAATGTTGCATGAGTCGACTGAACTACAGGTGTGAACACCATGTGCTGTCTGTGATGTCATCTGTATCAAGAAACTCCTCTACTGTCCTCTTCTGATGAAAGGAAGTGCACTACCTTGGCATGTCTTTGACTGATTTCCCAAACTGAGGGTCTGCGGCTGTGGTGTGGCTCCCATCCTTCAGCTGGTGGGCCTCAGACACCCGCATGGCCACGTACTCCTGAGAGCCTGCAGGAAGAGGAGGTGACACTGAGTGACAGCTGCTGTTCCCATACCAGTTTCTACCTCGAGTTAGAATAATAAAAAAATTGTGTGTCTGTGTGTGTGTGTGCAGTGGTCAGGAGTGGTACCAGGGAGCTGTCGTGGGTAGCCCAGGATGGGGAATGCTACCAGTAGAGCAGCTGCTCCTCCTGCGAGGAAGCCGATCCACCACGCCCCGACCCACAGAGGGTTCTCTGGAGTCATCTCTGTCCTGTGACACACACACACACACACACACACACACACACAGACAGACACACAGACACACACACACACACACACACACACACACACACACACACACACACACACACACACACACAAGGGCTGTCACTTTGTCCAAAAATCAAGTTCGAATTAAATCGAAAGGTCACGCAAATTCAAATGCGCATGTTTGTTCAAGTGTTAATTTTTCTGATATTTTTTGTTTTGAAAAAAACGGGGGGAAACGTCATGATTGACAGCTGTGATTGACTCGCGATTGGTCGGGCGGGTGTACGGGCGGGACTTCGGTCGCTACTGCACAGACTCTGGCTCCAAAATTACAAGATGGTGGTGCCCGTACCCGGGATATTTTGGCTTCACTTTTGTACAGTGGGAGGAAGTGGAGACGCGTCGTCCATCTCTATATACAGTCTATTACACACAGACAGACAGACAGACAGACACACACACACATACACACAGAGCTCTGACTATAATTGCCATATGTACAACTGAACATATGGCAGGCATCATAGACCCTGGATCAATAGGTACAAGAAACAATGAGAGATAACAGCGTCTCTGTGTATTTTGATGGTAGTGGTTCCAGAGTGTGTGTACATGCGAAGCACAGAGATTTTGTGTTGCCTGGTGTGTCTGTGAGCAGAAGCCCAGGCTGCCTCTTCCATCTGCTGTCTGTCAAGTCCTGGTTCAAATCATCATTCCAGCAAGTCTTTTGCTGACCTTCAAACCCGAGTCCCGGCTCCAGGCCAACAGACACGCTAATTAACGGTTCGCTCCATAACTTCACAAAGTAATTTCATTCCCTGTATGTCTGGCTCTAGAATGGACTGAGATTCAGGACTTGAAAGTATCCTGTTGGGTCAATGCGTACTGCATGAATAATGCATATAAAGTAGCTTCCACTTTAACTTTCCCCAATCTTCCAATAAACATGTGCATAGGCATGTGCCCTCCTCCACCAATGTACCAGTTTTTCAATTTTTCAGCTACATGTGGCACTTCCATGAAAATCCATCTGCCGGTGTGCCCCGCAGCGACCGCGTGTACAATCACCAGGCTTTGTGGTGATAGAAATGTGAGACGGGGACAGTACAAGCTCAGAATCAGGAAATATCACAAAAGGGATTTCCTGCCATATTGTTGAGGCTTAACTTTATACTGAAGTTAGTAATGACGGCATGATGGAGCATGTGCTTATAAAATAGGACAGCAGACACACATTCCCACCAGAAAGCAAACTGGTGTCTTTCACACTGTGAATACTGGACTTTTATCTGCCATCTGTGCAGTGTACTTCCAAATTATATTTTATTTTTATATTATGTGGGATGTCAAAGAATATTAGAGAGTGCCTCTTAAATTATGAAACAACAGAAAATATTTCCTGCCCATTTTGTCTGTAGCATGTGCTGTTTTTATCATTATACAATTATCAGTTTATAATTGTACCAAGACAGTACTTTGCAGACTAGGGCTGCACAATAAATCTTTTTTTTTTTTTAATCATCATTGAGATATAAACTTGCGCAATAAACACATTGTGAAAGACTCAGTTGAAAGAAAGTATCGGTAGAAAACGGCTCTTTAAAATGTAACTATCATTCTTTTTTTTTTAAATGGTGTCAATTTGTTCAATAAAATAATGCCAGAAATAACTCCCTTTCAGTTTTCTTTTAATTCAACAAGCCATTTGTTGAATTTTAGCAGAACACTGAAAGCAGCAGAAAGGTAGAACTGATGTGATGTTTATTTATCGCCAGTAATATCGTTATTGCAATATTCAACAACGTTATTGCATATTTTCCTCGTATCGTGCAGCCCTATTGTAGACTGGTCAATACAAGTGAAAATATGTGTCACCATTCGGGATGCAAATTTTAAGCAATTTCAGACAAGTCACAAAAATCTGCCTTAACAATCGATTATCAATTAATCATTAATAATACGAATAATAATAATACGATGTGAAATCAGCTTCATTAGGAGTTAAAAGCACAAGTAACAAGTCAACACCAAGTTACTTGAATGATAAACTAAATAATGACTTTATTATATTATGCACCAAATCTACAGAAAATCTACACCACAGGTCCCTTGTATTCTGCATTATTGGTTAATTGGTTAATATATTTTTATCTGTTAAATTATAAACGGCAATTAATCATTAACATCCCTAATTACCATGTTACTGAATGTACTGCTACCAATGCTGCCAATTACTGGCTTATTTGAAACACATTTTATGAACAATATCAACAATTGAATGATTGTTACTTACAGCTATGTGTAACAATTAAAAAAAAAAAAGCAAGTCATTTCACACTTGATAGCACGTAGCCTGTCTTTTAAAGAAAACACTGAAAAGTGACAGTTGTAGGTCATAAAACCAGCGATCTGTTGATCTTTACAAATAAAGACTCCATCGTCCAACAATGACAGTCGTCAGTGCGTAAAAACAAAAGTTTAAACCTAAAATTTAATCGGATCGTGACCTAAAAATCCAAAGACTAATTGTTATGTTTCACAACAAGCACTCTGAATTACAACCTGCAGGCTGAAAGTACCCGAGTGTGTGTGACAGTGTGTGAAGAGTGGAGTAAATCTGCTGACACTAACCTTGTGAGTTTACCACAGTGCACTTAACAGGACAGTGAATGTTTCTTTAAATGTGTCAGTGCTACAACAGCAGGCACACAGTGTGAGATGGACAATCAATGGGAAAATACAATAAAATGTAAGTAGATGCTCCTCAACTTTTAAAAATAGTTTAACCGATCTGTGTATACTTTCATAAATATAAAGGCTACATCACTTAAAGACACAATGTTGAAATTTAATTATTACCTGAAACATTTGAATAACAATTACACCATCTGATTTATTAAGAGTTGTATTAGTTGTGTAATTTAAGTGTCATGCTGATTAATCACCTCAAACTGTGTTTGTGCTCATTAATTAACAAATAATTAAACACAAAGCAACTCTTTAACAATTAGGGGGCACACTACAGCTGCTCAGCTCTATGGGAAAGATACAAATATATAAATATATATATATATATATATATATATATATATATATATCAGAATCATTTATTGCCAAGTAGTTTTCAAGGAATTTGACTTGATGTCACGGTGCATAACAAGAAACAACACAAACAAAATCTACACAAAACAAAAACAAGAGAAAAGCAAAAATATGTGCATGTGCAATATGTTATTATGAGCACTCATTCTAAATATGCAGCTCCCCAAAGCAAATATAGCCAAATCGCTGTCCTTCAGAAATGAGTTTGTGTACATGCCTGAATCGAGATCACGCTATTTTAATGTTTAATTGTGCAGGCCTAGCGGGCCACATGTAGTGTATTTTGAGAGACGAGCCGATTTAACCCCCGGGCCGGACTTTGCACACGCCTGTTGTAGAACAACAGCTTTGCTGTATTTGAGGAATCCTTGGGGTGGCTCTGTGCTTTTCATTATTAATCCATCACCGTGTTTACAGGATGTGAATTTCAATTACAGCAGGTGGATCTCTTTATGCATGAGAACTGTGGGTTGTAGATCTCCAGCACAGGTGCCTCAGTGCTGCAACTTTGTAATAATGGAGAGTGAAATGTGTTTAAACAGCTGGTGACATCTGATCTATGTTCTTATTATGAGGGCGTACCTCAGCCTCATCCAATTACACAGCGATGTCGAGGAGAAGTCTGATGAATGAGGGGAGGTGCAGAGCATCTTATACACGGATCTGACCATGGGTTTTAGTAAAGTGGTTTTCAGCCGTGCTAGCAGCGTGGCAATTTGTTAAGCTACAGTAGCAAATTTCTCAGCAACTATTGGAGAGATTGCCATGAGGTTTTGTACAGATATTCATGATGCCTGAGGATGAATCCTAATCATTTTAGCAGTTCTAGCAGCGACACTGGTATTGTTTTCATCTTAGGAGTCTGTGTGTGTGTCGTCATTTTGAATCACACTATTGAATGCGTTAATATGAGAGCCTGTCATCCTGATACGTTTGGGTCAGTAGGGGCCGGCTCCCCACGCTAGCAGAATGGGGCTGACAACAGCCCCATTCAATGCAGGCAGGTAACAAGTTTGGTAGGTTTCGGTTTCGGTTTCACAAAAAATCATCTTACACGGTGTCTTGACGCTCTTCATACGTCATCATCTGCAGTCACAATTACTGTCAATGCAGTACAACCATATGAACCGATGATGACAGTCTTCTGAACCTACTAGTAGGTGTAGCCGGCCCCTACTGACCTATAACTATGGGACTGATAACGAATGAGAAGGCCCATTCAGTGGAGTGATAACACTGTGTCCTGGAGACCCCTGCTGTAACAGGAGCCAGGTGCAGTCACGGAACTTTACAGGTGTGTAGTTGAGATCAAAAGGAAGTAGGAAGGGGCCATTGGCTCCCCCACTTTAAACCCCTGTCCTGATTACTGTGCAAGATGCAGTCACGAAACTTTACTGGTGTGCAACTGAAAATGAAGTAAGAGTTTGAAGT
>JAOVVB010112229.1:0-12744 GCA_028570985.1 Heterobranchus longifilis
GCCTTCCGGCTCAGCTCCTGCTTCACCACAACGGTCCGGTACAACGCCTGCACCACTGCCGACGCCGCACCAAACCACCTGTCCATCTCACGCTTCGTTTTGCCCTCACTCGTGAACAAGACCCCGAGATACTTGAACTCCTTCGCTTGGGGCAGTAACTCCCTCCCAACCCGGAGGGAGCAATCCAACGTTTTCCAGCAGAGAACCATGACCTCAGACTTGGAGGTGCTGACTCTCATCCCCACCGCTTCACACTCGGCTGCAAACCGCCCCAGCGTGTGCTGGTTGGTCTCTATAGCAAATTTTTAAGTTCATGACAACTGTACGGGGGATACTTTTTTTTTTTTCACCTGTTTAAATTATAGTAAGGCTTAAAGTTATGTATAATCAAGGGCGTGCCACTTTGAGTGACAGGTGGATGCCGTCACAGGAGACTGTAGGCTTCATTCGGCCCGCCTCAGCTCCATCCACGCTCCACCTCTTTGTCTATTTTTGCATTAGCCGACGTCAGGCACTGCCAAGATGGCGACAGCTGGAGCCACCCACTTTGAGCTTTTTTTTTTTTTCAAATAATGGTTTGTTTTCTCATGATCATGAGTTAATTATCTTGTGATCTCGAGATAACGGCATTAAAAAAAAAAGTTTGAATCTGTGACCATTTAGGGCTTCTGTATTTTTCCACCATTAAAACAGAATTTCTCCCATATATATTGTATTCCAGTTCCTTAAAGAATGCTTGGTGGGACAGGAATGATGACCTTCAGTGGAGAAATATTCTGAAAAAAAAAGCCAAAATGCCAAATGGAACGCACACACTATCAACAGAGAACAATGAAGAAGCAGTAATATAATGATATATGTCCACAATATATAAAATTCACTAATGATGGTGCAGAACATCCACTGCCATCTCATTTTGATACAGACATGCTCGCCCACACTTTGAGGCTGAGGGATTGTAAATGTCAGTGGCTTGTCACTCAGACTCAGTCCCACATGGGCAGTGAGATGGAGACCGTTAAAAAGGGAAGACCAAATGACAGGACAGACATTAGTATCCTGTCTGACTCACTCAGTGTCCGACTGTCAATCTCTGGATATGTTTGAGGCACTGCTTTACCACTTTATGCATTTCCAAATTTCTATTCAGTGCCTGATTATCCCCATTCAATACCTCACTGCTGGGTGTTGATTCGCTCTCCCCCTTGAATAACTGTTTAAGGTCTTCCAATTGGCTGTGGCTCTAAATTGCTTTCCCCTATTTTTTCGATTCAGCGATCAAATCTTTCTTCCAGTCGGCAGAAATGAAAAGTTAATCCTTTGACGAACATCATTACAAATATCAGACATCCTGAGATATATATTTGAAAAGAAAAACATAATATAGTTGATGACTGATCTAGAAACTCATCTAGTGTTTTACTCTTTCATACTATAATTTATGTGAATATTTAGCAGAAATAATTTCATCGACATTAGTGCCGTAATTTGACGATCCGGTGAAGTCGCTGTTCACTGAATTAAAAATATCTGACTAATTTTGTTGTACAGAAGGTGATAATTATCAGAAATATTTGAGGATATTTTCTCCTGAATCAAAACATTTCAACCACCAAAGGTTTGTTTTATATGTTAAATTTCAATTATGCAGGATTATACTGTACTGGGTTAAGATGTCTCCACCACCTGACAACACTGGTATGCATAATATGATCTATCACGGATCTAACACATCTAGATCTGCTAGAGGTTCCAGCACATGCCACGACTCAATGACACAAAACCAGTCAAGCCAAATGGCCACTAGGCTTTTGTTAGTTTAAATAAATCCTACTTTAGAGAGGAATATATTCCTCTGGACTTTGATGCAGTGCAATATCCTGCGGTTTGAATAAAGTGACTCCAAACACACCAATGACTTCCATCTGCTCAGTGAGTGATGCTTGTAAATTCTGCAATTAGATGCATAGTTAATTCCTGCTATCTATCCGTTTATAGCTCGTGAGTTTGGTGGCAAAGACCACCAAGCTGTCAAGTGCTGGCACCAAATCGAGAACATTTTATCTCTCAGTGCAATGACTCGTGCAGTGACAGAGCTGAAGAATTTATTAAGTGTCTGGTAAAGTCACCAGGCTGTATGTTTCCACACTTATTTTCAAACTCCCAAACTCATTTTCATTGTGATTAAAGACCTCAACATTCTTAAGGATGAATTAGTTTCAAGTTTCATCAAGAAAAATACACTTGCAGTGCATGGGATTGCCAAGAGAATGTCTGAAATAATTAGTAACGGCCATTTGAGGTATCTTTGGGACAGGGGGAAAAGCTCCAGTGCAGAATGTGATGAGCATGAAGTGGAACTGGGCAGCTTGGCAGCAGCTCTCGGGAAGCAACGTGACCTCCCGTTTGGAAGTGAGATCTGGAGATTCAAGGGTCATTAGAAAGAGACCTTAATGCATGAATGTAGCTGCACAGAAAATGGGGAACAGTACAATCATTTAAGAGCAACTCAGTCGATACAAAAAACATAAACAAATACTTTCTCGCCTCCTCTCATTGACTATCCTCTTCCAGAGAGTTAAAGGGCTATTCAGCAATCTATCACTCCATTGATCAGAACAAGAGGGAAGTGCAACTACAGCAGCAGCCTCTGTCACCACCCCCACCCATGACAACACTCCCATCTGTTTGGCCATGAGTTAATATGGACAATAAAGGAGCATTTCCACAATAGAGATGAGCTAATGAGATATAAGAGATGCAAAATACTGATGCAATAAAACTGCTTCGTCATGGACCATTTGGGCTCGGAAATAACGCATTTTAGATTTTGCAACAGAAATGTGACACACTCTCTCTCAGCACTGCTCTGAGCTGAAAGCAAGAGTAGGCCAAACAGTAGGAGGATTTTGAAATTCTAACAGGTGGGTAGATGTTGATCCAAATCTGAGGAATCAGATTTGATTAAAAGCCATACATCGCAGCACATGGTGAAGCAATCACTGTACTCATCACCATCCTATGGGGATTGACCTGCGTTTGGAGCCAGCCTCAAGTGGCCATTCGAGGAACTGCAGTACTTGGCACTTCCGTGTTGGGTTCAGCCCCGGAGGTTGCTGCTTGCTCATCACCAATCATATGCACAAAGCACATACGTTTTATACTTTGTGCAGTGAAACACCCCTTTGAATATTCAGTGTAATGCTGAATAGTATATATACAGCACATGCTGGGTCCCCAGCATTTTTTTCACCACTAGACCTCTTTTGCCATTAAATCTTTGTTTTGGAAGTCAGACTTTGAACTGTATTGTGTGGACATTTCATTTTTGAGATGATTTTTATTTCCCCATTTCCCATTTACTGGATAGTGTACACTAGAGACTGTGAGGATAGAGAGAGGGAAACGGCATGCAAAAAAGGTCCCTGGTCAGATAAGACAAAAGGACATTGTGGTTATATGGTATAGTCTTAAAACACTGCGCTTCCAGGGTGCCCCTGTATCTCGTGTCTACATCTTAACAGGTTTCTGCATTTGCAGGGCTAAAAACATAATAGCAATGGAAGGTGAAAAACTACAGAATTGAAATCGCAGCACAGTGCCGAAGCAAGTGCTCGAAGGCATTTGGGAAACAGGTAAATGATCTTTCCAACACTTTCCCACTGAGAGAGGCTGGGAGGAAGGACCATTTGCGCCCTGTTCAAATCCCTCAGATGTTGTGGAGAGTGCATCGTACTCTAAGTCTTCATTTCCCCCCTCGGCCACACGCAACAGGGGCAGCAACTCTCCTTTGGCAGGGACACTAAGCACTGAACAGCTCTGAGCACAGCAGGAGACTTTGGCCACCTGCATACTGTGGAGTGGAGATAGAGAGACAAATCCAACACTGAAATTGGTGATAGACACTACGACATTTCCTTTTTCCACTCCAAGGATTTCAGCAATTTGTTTTCAAGGTTTAAACTGTGCTTAGGTATGAGGAGTGGCATAAAACAAAATAAATCAAAGATTTCCCATTGCTCCGGGTGCTAAAATGGATTCACTTTCATGGTACAGGAAGAGAAAAAAAAAAGCTTTTATTGTTCCCCAGGCCCTGGCAAAGACCTATGCAAAATGTAAACAATGTTTGAGCCACCCTTTGAGGCTTGTTACAAGGGCCAACTACTGTGCAGTGTTCATTAGAGTGGAAATGATATGTGCAAACAAAGAGAGGCTCCCAAGCAGCACACTGCTGCGTCTTTTCATCTCAGAATTGCAAATGAATGCAGGCTCACCTGGTCCCTGCAGGCACTGTCCCAGTGCCTCCAATCAGTGCTTTATTGACAGCAGGCATCCAGCAGAAATCTGGGAGCGCTAATAGTAGAAGATGATGCCTGATAAACACGTTCTCCCCTCTAACTGCTCCCCCCACATATTTTACTGCCTGGCAGGATGGCCTCCAACCAAGGTCAAAATGTGGAGATGCTTGGCGAACAGAGCAGCTTGTGCAAAGAAAATGGCACACGGTTTTATTTAAGAGTCAGTTTGGCTGTTCTCCATCTGCTTTGTAATTTTAAAAGGTGCATCTTCGTCCGTACTGGCACAGAATCTTGTTGGAGGATACGAGTGGTTTCCATGAATATATCAAGAAAAGTACACAATTTCAGACAAATTCCAGATGAAATGTAAAAGATGTGAGAAAAAAAAACCTGCTCAGATGTTCTACTGAATAAGCAAATTAACCGTATGTGCAGTCGCCTAATGTTAAACACACAATGTGTAATTTCTCAATCAAATCAATAACAGAAGAGGGAGCAATGCCGTCATTGCAGTGATTTCAACCGGTAAAAACACTGAATAAAGCAGTTTCACGTTAAAAATCTGTGTTTCTCCGACGCTGTTCTGCTCGTCTGCGGAGGGGCTGTGAGCCAAACTGTTTGCTCAGCCACCAAGATCTGAAAGGAATATCATAAAAAATGTGGCTTAAAACTGAATAAAAAGTAAATTTATGACAGCTTCTAGCAGACAACCACAACCCTGACGCATGCACAAAGGGGATATGACGCCATTGACAGGCAACCAAATGTATAAACCTTGAATAAAATGACAGATTTCTCTGGTCTGAACATTGTTGGAAACATTTAGAATACTCTAAGTACATAACTCAACAACATATATAATATAGGTCTAGTTGTTTTTAGACATTTAAATGTGGAAATGCTACATATTATAGGCCTACCTTTAAAGTTTGGCAGAATCAGTTTCCAACAGATTACACCAGTGTAATAAATGTAACAGTCAGCTGCTAACACACTGTTAGTTTTAGACAGTAGTGAAAATGTTTCAGTGCAGAAACCAAAATTCTACTTTTTCCGATACCTTATTTTAAAACAAACAACTAAATTTTCATTGTGACGAGCCCCAATTAGGCCAGAGTGGATACACCTGAAGGAAAGCAGCACTCGTATCAGAAAAGATGCACATTATGACCAGCAGAGGGAGTGCATGGTAACAACAAAATATTAACCAGCTCTAATCCTGAACCCATAATAATCCCAAATCTGTGAATGAAATGTATCCTGCAGGTGTGTTTGATCTAGAAAAACAGGATTGTATTTAAGGCAAAATGTAAAAATCAGGAATACGCGCTAGACTGTAGTTTGTGTTCTGTAAACACAACCTTAGACTGTGGTTTCATTCAGATTGAAGTTACTGTGCAGACACAGAAGCAGCTGCTCTCGCTCTCTGATCGTTTCTTCACATGTGGAAGTCTGATCACATGACTCGTCTCCCACAAACACTTTCTGCAGGAGAAGATTTTGGATCGATGTTTGTTTTGCAGATTGACACTGAAGCCAAAGATTATTTTCCATACTTACTTTTGACAACCTCAGAACTTCTCCAATGCATCTTGAACACAAAACTTTGATCAAATAAAACAGAACGATTAAATGAGGAAATATCTCATCAATTAAGCAAACAAGACTATGAATCTGAAGAGTTGTGGGACTGTGTGTGGGTGTGTGTGTGTGTGTGTGGGTGTGTGTGCAGGGGTGTGTGTGCATGTGTGTGTGTATGTGTGTGTGGTGCACACATGTGGTCTTGATTTTCCACACAGTCAGAGATTCCTGAGGTTTGTGAAACGCTGCCCAGAAGAAAGCGAGCTGAATGAGAGGGAAACTGGAGACAAAGAAGAAGAGTTGGAAACTCAGAGGACACAGACTCCTCTGTGAAGTTTAGAATCTAACATAAATATAAACATAAATCATCTTTATGTCCTCTGTAATTTATTCAGCAGTGGAAGAAGTATCCAGATCCTTCTTTTCAGTACTTGATTCGCAGAAAAAGATGACATCACAGCTATATATATTATCAGTTGTGTGGAGGAAGTATTCAGATCCTTTACTGCAGTAAAAGTACTAATACCACACTGTAAAAATACTCTGTTACAGTAAAAGTCCTGCATTGAAAATGATACTTGAATAAAGTTATGCAAGTATAATCAGGAAAATGTACCTAATAGTTAAAAGGAAAAGCAGCAAATCTTCACATTTGAGAAGATGGAACCATGCAATGTTCAAAAAATACTTAAAGTACTCCTCCAAACACGCTTTAAAGTATGTAGAAATACTCTGCTATGATTCCTATTTTGTTTAACATGGTTTTCCCACAAAAAAGGTTTAAAAAAAAAAAAGAAAACTCTGAAAAGTGGCTGGAAGCACATCTACTCTTCTCCCTCATTAAGAAATTCTGGATCTGGCCTCAATCCCCGCCTACCACCGCTGCCATAGTTACATAATGGAATGTCCCAGCCACAAATTGATGGGATTGGTTCCTTGGATATGTGATGTCATAAAACCTGGCTGTCTGAATCAGCGTTTTAGAGACTGTTATTGGGACACTGCAGTTTCAAGGCAGACATTCTCAGCCATGTATTGTAGCAAATACAAAACACCATATAGACATTTTAACATGGTTAAAAACTTGGAAACAATTTTCATTGGAGGGGGTCTTTAAATGATTCATTTTCGACTAATCGTTTCAACTGTATTTGTATAAACTGTTGGATGCTTTTTATATTTAATAAACTCTTCATATGTTTTGTTTGT
The DNA here is from genome assembly GCA_028570985.1 of Heterobranchus longifilis. Lineage (NCBI taxonomy): Eukaryota > Metazoa > Chordata > Actinopteri > Siluriformes > Clariidae > Heterobranchus > Heterobranchus longifilis. Next base: position 7,089 of record JAOVVB010112229.1, read on the forward strand.
AAAAATCTGAATTTGAAAAGTAACTAAAGCTGTCAGACAAATGTAGTGCAGTAAAAAGTACAATATTTACCTCTGAGATGTAGTGGAGTAGAAGTATAAAGTAGTAGAAAATAGAAATACTCAAGTGCCTCAAAATTATACTTAAGTACAGTACAATGCACTTACATTCCAGCACTGTATATGATTACATTACCTTTGGGCTTTTTGAATGTATCACTTTTATTGCATTTGCTGCTGTTCAGTTCAGTTTTCTGAGCGTCCAACACCCGTCAGTGTTCACATGAGGGAGACAAACATTCAGTAAAAACTCGTTCAGCTCTCCAGACTACACATTACAGGACAATACACATTCTTCAGTGTCACCATGAAAACATCAGCAGCGCCGCTATTTTCACAATAGATGTACAAATGTACAAATCATGTCTGCAGTCTTTGAAATACAAATACAAGTTTAAATTCCTTTGTAGTCTTTTTTTATATATTTATAAAGGGTTCTTTTATTTGCATAAAGCAGTTTTTTTGTTTTTTTTTAAGCAGGTTTTTTTTTGTTTGGTCACAAAATACTTCACAGAAAAACAGCAGATAAAAACCAAAAACACTAAAATAAAATAAAAACAACAGCTGGATCATTAAAACATAAAAATAGCTAAATAAAATTAAAATAAATAATTAAATAATGGCAATAGACATACATTTAATAAATCATGTGCAAATCTGTTCTTAAAGTTTACAACACATCACTGTCAGAAAACATTGTGAATGTCTTATTTTTCACTCTGTTTGATAAATACTGAGCTCCATGTTGTTTCAACACAGTCACACTGCAGAAACTGCAGCTTCAGTTTCAGTAAAGAGAAAAACAGGTCATGACCAGAAGTCCACCACACATTCATCATCTATGTGACAAAATGCAAACCTTTGAATTCTCAAACACACAAAGACAGGAGCAACACTCACTTCCTCTCCGTTCTTATTTTGGCAGCAGACTGCCTCATGTCTTTATGATGAAATAGACCTTTAGACTGAAACTCTGTTTCCTGTCTGTGTAACACAACATGGTGTTTATAAAAATGATGAAAAGTGTCTATAGGATGATGAGGCTGACATATCACAGTCAGTCAGCGATTGTTTCTCCTGTGTTATCCTGCAGCTCTGATATAGACACTTGTTATCATTTCAACATTGAATACATTAATTATAATTCATCTGAATCACCTGGTTGTTCTTTATTACCTCATTGTCCTGCATTTAGGTCTGATTTGTTTGTTTGTTTTTTTCTCCACTGTAATGCTTTGTTTGTTCTGTGCGTCTGTTTCTTTTGTTTTCTTTTAATAATTAATCTTTTTTTTTTTTAATCAATTCATGTTCTTGTTTTGTATTCTCCAGCTGATCCAAGAGGCTTGTTAAGCTTTAAAAAAGTAGGATGATTTCCTCAACACATAAAGAAACACTTGATCCTTCGGCCAATCACAAACATCAACACATCTGGAGATACGTGGTTTTCACTGGACAGAAAAACTGTTAATCTGAGAAGTAAAATGTAGTACAAAGTACAATACTTACCTCTGAGATGTAGCGGAGTACAAGTGTAAAGTAGCTTAAAATGGAAATACTCAAGTAAAGTACAAGTACCTTGAATTTATACTTAAATACAATACTTGAGTAAATGTACTGAGTTACTTTCCACCACTGGTAATCCCACTGAGTGTTCCTCCTGTATCAGTGTTGTGACTTTAAAGCATTAAAGTGTTTGTGAAACTTACTTCAGCTGAATGAATCTCTAAATGTTTCACACGTAAATGTTACTTTTTTATTTATTTATTTATTTTTAAGATAATTTTTTGGGTAATTTTGCCTTTATGATAGTACAGCTTGAAGACTGACAGGAAAGGGAGGAGAGAAAGGGGACGACACGCAACAAAGGGTCACAGGCCAGATTTGAACCCAGGCCGCTGAGGGACTGGACACACGCTATCCCAGTGAGCTAGAGGCCGGCACATTATGATGTTTTGTAGGACTGACAGACGTCCTCTCTGAAGAATGTTTGAGCCTGCAGCAGAAAAGCAACTGTTGCAGAGTTGGCAGCACGGTGTTTCTGCAGCAACTGCCTGGACTTGCCTCTGTGTGTGTGTGTGTGGGGGGGGGTGTGTGCGTGTGTGTGTGTGTGTGTATCATCAGGAATGTTTTATATAAACAGTGTGAGTAAGACTGTAGTTATGAAATACTTTTGTTTTATTTGGAGAGTGTTTTAAAGGACATGATCAGAAGAGAAAAAACAGTCAAACAATCATTCAGGACTTAACAGACCGTGGGCTCTATCTTACACCCGGCGCACAGCGCAGAGCAACTGTCATTGCTGCTTTCAGACCGACACAGTTGTCATTTTCATGGCCATGTTGTGTAAGTATAATGTACTTATGTCCAATTGTGCACCCATGGGCGCGTTGGTCTTAAAATGAGGTGTGGTGAGGTGCATTGTTATCTTAAAGTACTCCCCCCCCCCATGTTTTAAAGTATGTAAAAATACTCTATGATTAATATTTTTGTTTAACATGAGGCTGGATCATTCCATAGAATGCCTCAGCCACAAGTGATTTGATTGGTTCCTTAGACATATGATGTCATAAAACCTGTCTGTCTGAATCCAGATTTTTGAGACTTGTCGGCACTCTGCAGTTTGAAGGCAGAAGTTCTCAGCCGTGGTGCTGACTGCTCATTTCACTCCTGATATGTATCGTAACAACTAAAAAACACCATAAAGACATGTTAACATGGTTAAAAACTTTAAGTATTTCACACAGTATTTGTCATGTTGTTGCAGGTTTCTGCATGTTTGTGCTGAGTTTGGTGAAGAAGCACTACCGCCTTCAGTTCTACATGGTGAGTAGCACCCTGCCTCCTCCTGGTCTCCTGGTCTCCAGGCTGCTGGGTTATTGATGAGGCTCGCTGAAATATGGGCCAGTGGGCCAGAGATCGCTCTAATACAAATATCTGGCACACAGTTATTATACACAGCTGTATATCGTGTTAAGCAGAAAGTTTGGGACAGTAATATTGTTGTGTGTTAACTCAAAGTGCATCCAGTCGTTTGTCTGAATCAGTTGATGAGTTTGTGAACTTGGAGCGTTTCCCCTTTGTTTTGGTTCCTTTTCACTCAGCCGGCTCCACATAACAACCCCATGTCTTGGTGGTGGAGCAGATAAAGTTTGCTTTTGCTCTTGTGTCAGTAGACGTTATTCAAATATTGATCCTGGGAGGGTTTGCAGAGAACAGACACTTTTACTGCTGAACGTACACAAACATGCTCACAATATATTGCAGGGCTGTACCGAACAGTCCGAAGCTTCATTCACAACGTTGACATTTTAATTCTAAATCAATAGGTCGTTTGCATATGACGTCATTTCCAGATGGAGGGCAGACCACCAACCCTGCACAAATCAAATGCTTTTGTTTTTACACTGTTTACGCACGTTTCAATCAATCCAGTCAGGGAAAACAAGAGCTACTTTTGAGTCCAGGAAATACTATTACATACAGAGGAGAAGTAAAAAAGAAAAAAGAAATTAGTTTCATCACTTCCTGTTTCCTCGTCTGGAAGTCAGTGTGGTTTTTGAATGTGTTTTTGTTTAGACGTCTGAAATAAGGTCTGTGGTTAACACAAGCTTCTGAGATTTTAATGTTTTGTTCTACGATATAAAATTTGTTGCTGCTGGTGAATTTCAAAGCTTTTTTTAATTTGCTAACAAGTGGCTAAATGAGACTACAGAGGTTGTCGAGGACATTAAAGGTCACCATCAGTTTAGTCGTGGTGACGGTGACGTGGGCCGTGAAATGTGACAGTTGGTGTAGTTCCTTTATAGCTTAACATTAGCTTTTTACTGCGATTGCATTTCTGCTTTTAAAATCATAAAAGTGGTGATTATATGGAGAGATTATCTTGTATCAAGTATCATAAACTTGTGTTCGTCACAAAGCTTATTTTCTGTAATGATCCAAAATCCAATTTTAAAAAATCTCAGAGGCTTTTTGACGAGGGAACCATGGCGACGCTAACTTCCGGGCTGGCAGACAAAAAGACGTCGTCTCTTCAGTTCCCTGAAAGCTGCCCCACATGTTAGAAAACTTTATGTGCGCTGTTGCACCACTGCAGGCAGCTGGTGCCCTTTTTTAAAAAAAAATGTCATCCCTGCCCCCAGACATCCCAATCCACTGGTACAACTTTTATTCAGCCATTCCATTCTTTTTTTTCACACTTTATCATCTTTTTATAATCAGATTTATAATATTATTATTTGTTAGTTTGTTCATTAGACTTCCCATCTGTTAAATCCCTCATCTTTTAAACTCCATGCCAGTTTAGGACACAGGTTTATTTCTTCTCCTGACCACTAACCTGCCCCTTATGTAAAAAGAAAAAATGGTGGAGTGCCACTTTTTTTTTTAAAAGACCAAAAGGACCTTTTAGACATTCTACATTTTTCAAGGTTTTGATGATTATTCACAAGTGCATTTTTATCTGAATGGAGTCTTTTAATTCCAAGCTGTTGATTATGCTGAATAATGTAATTAATAGCCGTTTAAACTAAGTGCTGCCGAAACCGTCCGCAGAGAACTGGATCTGTCTGTTATGCAAATTAAATGTGACAAGGATTTAAACACAGATAGATTATGCAGCAGATGTGCAGCAGATGAAATTAACAGATAATAATATTACACAGTAGCAAAGCAACAAGGGGATTGAAGCGCTAATCGTTGGCTCTGATGTCTCTAAATAGGTGAGTTGTCAATTGCATGTCTAAATTATACAGCCCACCCTGTGCAGCTCACTCTGTTGTATTAAGGCTCCTAAATGTGTGTGTGTGTGTGTGTGTGTGTGTGTGTGTTGTCCCGCAGGTGTCGTGGCCGTGCTGTTCTGTGGCATCACGCAGGCTCACTACACCTACAACAACCTCTCTGCGGAGTCGACAAAACGCACCAAGCAGGTAGCATCTGACCACGTGTCCCTGCACACGCAGCCCCGTTTATTTTGGCCTCCGTCGGACCCCCTGACAGTGTGATCAGGGTGCGCGGCCCCCGGTGACAGATGGCTCAATGATCAGCCCGCTGTGACCTTAATCGGGGTTATCCGAGGACATCCCTCCTCCTGACACGACTGTTTCCCAGAGGGGGGTTCAGTCTTGAGGACAGGGTGCGGATTAACACGGAGACAACACGCAGGGCGACACATTTTGGGGGATCAGTGTTCCAAGTATTCTAGCAGGCTCCTGTTACTCGGTTTCAAAGAAAGCTGTGCACGTTATTACTATCACAGTGCCTTCACGTGAGAGCTGCACGATTCTGGTCAAAATGAGAATCATCATTTTTTTTCCCACTTAAAATTGAGATCCTGATTTTCTCCCAGAATTTTTAGGGACACCAATTTTTTAAAGAAAAAAAAGTTTATTGCAGTCCATATTGTCTTCATGCAGACAGTACAAACAATATGATCATCAGCTGAAGAACAGGGATTTTCCACTCAAGTTTTCTGGACTTTTTATGATGTTTCAGGTGCTAATAGTTGGTGTTACAAGTACAACTTTTTTTTTGTGCTTTATTAACAATACTTAACAATACAGGACAAACAACACAATGACATACTGTACAATTGGTGTTT
>JAOVVB010112255.1:0-12744 GCA_028570985.1 Heterobranchus longifilis
GTGCGTGCGTGCGTGCGTGCGTGCGTGCGTGCGTGCGTGCGTGCGTGCGTGCGTGCGTGCGTGCGTGCGTGCGTGCCGTGTGCGTGTGCGTGTGCGTGTGTGTCTCACACTGAAAAACAGGCCCATGTAAGTTTAAAAATAAATCAAAAGTGCAGCTGCACGCTCAGGGGTGCTGCTAACACTTCTGTGACCCGTGAAAACAACAAATTTAAGGACCCAAAATTGTAAATATCTGCAATCCCTGCATGTTCCGGGGCATATGTCCACTGCAGCTCTGGGTCCCTTTAATCATTCTGTCCTTCCTCCGCTATTCAGCCCCCCTGCCCATGGCACATTCATTATGACAGTGTATAGACCTAATCTTTTTTTCTTTCTTTCTTTGGATCAGATCTGGATCACTAATAAACACAGATCCTTGAGTTCCACAAGGATCTGTGTTGGGCCCTGTACTCTTCGTTATCTATATAAATGATTTACCAAATGTGATACAATCTGATGCATATATTTTTAGGATAATTAATAAGGACGCCGATACAGCCCAGAGTGACTGGTGTGACAGGTGGTTACTGAAACTAAATCCAGAAAAAAATTATTTTTGAATTTGCATTTGCAAGTTTGATCTGGTGTCCTTACAAAGTAAAATATATTGAAAGAAATGAGAAGGTTCAGAGAAGAGCTACTAAACTAATTCCAGGTCTGAAAGAAATGTCTTATGAAGAGAGAGGTTAAGAAAATTACAATTACCAACTGTAGTATACAGGAGACAAAGAGGAGACATGATTGATTGATACAAGCTTGTTCACAGAATATATGATAGTACAGCCGAGCCTATCATTAAATTCTGGAATAGTAGGGATGAGTTAAGAGGGAATTCCTTAAAATTATTCCCATTAATGTGTCACTCTGAAAAGAGAAAAAACTTTTGGACACTGTGTGCTGTAAGATCATGAAACGAACTTCCAGAAGATGTAGTGCAGACTCCTGCAGTCAACTCTTTTAAAAATAGATTCGACAAATTCTGGTCAGCAAAGGATTTTTTGTACAACTACAGAGCTGAGTCGTGAATTAAGATTGCATCAGATTGTAGTGTGACTAATTACTGGCGAAACTATTGTGGTTTTAATTAACTATGGTATCTTGTGTTTGTTGTTGTTGTTGTTGTTGTTGTTGTTGTTGTTGTTGTTGTTGTAGTGTAGCTTCGAGTTGTAGTCTGGTGTGGATTATTGTGTGATTATGATCTGTGATTATCTTGCATAATTTGGGGATTTTAACAATTGTTTGTGTTTTTGTAGAGTCTGGTGTGGAGGATTTATATCCTGTACCAGAAATTTAAATTTAATTAAATCAGTGATTCCATTCATTAAGAGTAATGCAACAGTTTAAAGAGTTAGCTAGTAATAAAGTAGCTAAAAAGTAATGGATAAATGGTTGATATATATGTAGATTAATGATCCCATATTCTACATAGTGAGACGTCTTTCTTGAAAATAAATCAGGTCTAGCTGCATATAAATATTGTGAAAGTATCAAAACACTCAATCCACAGAGAAATGCACAGAGCCCCTATTCAGAAACCGTGCCGTTAAACGAGCCGTCAGGACTTCCTTAAGGTTGTGATGTCACCAATATACTATATACTATATATATATATATATATATATATATATCTATATATATATTCTACCTATATCTTTCTACCTATATATATATATATATATATAGGTAGAAAGTTACAGTCATTTCCTGGCTGCAGTGATGGTGCAGAGATGCCAAGAGTTCAGGTGCAGAAGTCCTGGACACACGGACCAATCAGAGCAGACTTAAAACAGGCGCTAAAACAGAGCGTTTCCAACAGAGGGTGAATACAGTATTTTCAGACAGTATGAGAGAAATATTGTGTTTTTTTAAACATTAAAGCATATAAATGCTCTAGTAGAAACCCAAAATACAAGTATGAACTTGAAAATGTGCTCATGGATGAAATAGATAGCAAAAAGTAATGGACAAGTCATAAAAAATGGAAATAGAGATTGAGTAATGCTCTCGACAAACAACTACATGCCCTTCAGCAAGGCATTTATCACGCATCTGCTCCAGCAGAGCTGCTCGCTGGCCAGCGGCTCCCCGCGTGAATCTGTGGAAACGTGAAGGAGGCCATTCACACACATCGTCTGCAAACCTTTCCCAGATATAAACGGATTCATGTAGAACAAATTGTCTTATTCTCCCTCTCTTCAAGCCACAGGAAAACCTATTACACGTTTTTTTTAATCTCTCTGAAAGACATTACACACTGTGGAAAGTCTATTTGTTGGTCCGCTGATAACTGTGTCATGATGTGTTTGCAAGAGTAGCCTAATCAGTACTCGCTTATTTGACACCTTGCTGAGCCCTGTGTGCATGATTCACTACAGCCGCACACTGTAAATGTACAGTATGTGGTGCACAAAAAATTTTCCTGATAATGACACATAATATGCTTCATGAATTACTCAATTTTCCCAGCTTGGCCTTTCTTCAGCACTCTTGTTCAGACGTCAGTGACGGGGAATGTTATTTCAGCCCTCAGGGATAAAATAGCAGAGAAATAGAGCTTAGATACCCCCCCCACACACACACATACACACACACACACACACATTTTCCCCACCTCTTCTCTTATGAACACACAAATCTCAGGTCATTAAGTACAGCAGTGGTCGACCTGGCACTGCAAGGCTTATCGAGCAACCACACGCTCCCTCAAGGTAACTACATAGATAAAATTCATCTTCACAATATTTGCTTTTACATCAGAATGCACAAAGCGTGCACAAACTTGCTGCAGTGGGGAAAAATGGTCCATTCTCTCAGGTTTTAAAAGTAAAAATCCTGAAGATTTTCATGAAATCAAACCCTATTTTTGATATGGTCAACATTTTTCCGCAATAGTTTTTCAATGTATATACATTGTGTTATTATTCCTCTATATAGTAATCTTAATTGGTAGTGACGGAGTCCGCCATTCTTGTGCTGGATTCAGATTTCCTATAAGCATGAGGGATTCACAACTTTAATGTTCAACATAAACTCAATTTGTAACTGCTCATCGTGGTAAAACAGCTTAAGCAGGAAAATATTTTGGACTCTCATGAGATATTTATTCGTACATAACTCATGTAATTGTGAGACACATGTGCCGAAATTATGTTTTATTTGTAGACGGTGCCATCCAGTGACCACAGTCAGTATAGCCTCGTCAAACCGGTATGCAGCCAGTATTGTTTAAACACGGTGACGGGTCATGGTTTAAAAAACACAAAGTCACGCTCGGGGCGTGTGGGAGGGGAGGTGGATGGCTTAATCACACACAGGACTTTCAACGTCAACGCTGTTATTTTCAAACTCTGTTCGTTAGTCATGTGACGTTCGACGTTACGTCCTCCTTCACGGTGTAACTGCGTCCAATATTTGCTGTTGTGTTTTTGTCTGTGACAGATGTATTTGTAACACGGAAGTAGGGATTTTAATGCAATCCCAGTGTTTTTTTTTACCAGCCATATAAAGTCATTTTGTTGCCTAAACATACCGAAGTGTGTATGATGTGTGTGTCACGTGGCCGGCACATGCTTATACTTTCGTATATTATACAACCCATACAATATGTTGGTTTGGGTTCAAATAAGTACTTCTGTACTCCTTCACATACTGAGGTTGAACATGATGTAGTTACTACTTACTAACGTAAATTCAAAATAAAAATGTTGACTTTTGGTTTCACAGGAGACACAGACACCAGTCTCCCAGGTGGAAGTTCTGTGTTTTTGGATCCATCCATCCATCCACCCCAGCCTTCCTACTTTGTTGCTCCTTTATTCACCTGACTTCTCTTTTTTGCTGCCGTCAAAATTACTACAGCGTCAGTATGGGTTGTAATGATTATGTGGGTTTTATACGAGTTGCAGTGCTTTACTTTTTCGAACAGTGAGTGAGGACAGCTGGAACATAATGATACGGACGGCAATGAACACCTCAAATTTCACTGTGACACTCTATTTTCAGATATACTCACATCACCATATTTGCTGGGGATGATCACTTTCATAAGCTCAAAATTAAAATGCCTTTTGGACATGTAATAATATTCCTCCTACTTTTGGTGAATTTGTATCCAATCTCCTCCAACAAATCAATACCGCCCTCAAAGGATTTCCCATGGCTCAAGTTTTTTTTTTTCCTCATCTTCTCTTTTCCAACCAGAAACTTTATTAAAAGAAATACTCCAATATGGTTTAGACACACTTTAAGGGCTCCAGGCTCCAAACGTCAAACACAGTTGGAATTAATCAGGGCGTCATTCTTGATTCCACGGATAGAAGAGCCTGGTCTTTGTAGAAATTAATTTTACCTTTATTGTAATTTACAGGCTGAGATGAAAGCAGTAAGGAGTACATAATTCACAGTCTGGTGATGACGGAGGATGCATTTGTCTGAATGAGTGAGGATGGAAGGACAATGTGGATTACAGACACATTAGTAGAGCTAATGTCAGAGCTCGGAGAGGTAATGAAATAGCATGCACCCCAATTCATCCTGCTGGGAAATAATTGTAATCACATTTGTTCAAAGAGAGGGAGGGTGGAAGGTGATGGAGCTGCATTCAAGTAGAAACACACTCAGAATTGGTACATTCAGCCGGGCAAATTGTCTGCGTAACAGCTGAAAGATTTATTATTTTAGATGTCATTTATTGCTTTTGTTTGTGGCTTATTTCCTGTTACATTTGCACCTCTCCCTTCTGCTCATGTCCAAGCTTAAAAACCTTTCAGCACTGTCTGCAGATGACCATTAGAGCAGGAGCTATAGAGACATTCAGAAGATAAGGAAATAAAGAAATAGTGAGAAACACCAACCATGTTGGAAAGTCTCTCCAAAATGCACATAAAGGAGTGTAAATCAGAACTGTTTTTCCGTGCTCTGATGTGTCCCAAGGCCCTCTGACACGATCTCTGGCCAGAATAGATGAGCTCTCTAAGTGCCCATAAACACAAGGTGCTCAGAAAATCCAGAACTCAGCACCGCCTGCTGGCTGCCTGGGGAGCACCTCATTCTGTTTTATCTGCTTCTGTTTGCTCTTTGTAGAGACATTATTGAGCAAAGGCAGAATGGCTTCTATAGGGGCCAAAACATTATAGATCAACTGAAAACCTAGTAGGTCTGCAGTTGAGTGTGTGAGGTTGTTAAGATAACCACTGCTGGCATCACATTTCTCAAAAACTTTAGATTTATAGTGGTGGGAAGCTTCATTTTTTTTTGTAGGGGCCCTTGCTGCTCAGCAGAGGTGTGGACTCGAGTCAGAAATGTCAGGGCTTTAGACTCAACTTGACAAAATCAAAAAAGACTTGCAACTCGACTTGGACTTGAACACCAATGACTCGTGACTTCACTTGGACTTGATTGGACCTTCCCCGAAGCCCAAAGATTTAAAAGTATGTTATTTCACAAATCAATGAATTTCCTGAATAAACTAATGTTAACACTATTCATTCCCAGTATTCCCCAGATCCACTTTGAGAGAGAACCATGAAGAGCCAACGTTACGTTATTGAGCGCTAGTTGTAAAAAATGATACCAAAGATAATTTTGCTCGCGTACAAAAACAATACGGTGGTCTAACCCAAACTCTTTTTATGATTAAGTTCAGTCGCACTTGTTTTAACAAACTTGTTTTAAGAAAAACAATACACATTTTAAAAAAGCATTCATGATTTTTGTGCATTAATAGATTACTTGCCACTTTTGACTCGGGACTTGCCTGCCTTGACTTGGGACTTGACTCTGGACTTGTCAGTCTTGACTTGGGACTTGATTCTGGACTTGCCTGTCTTGACTTAGGACTTGACTCTGGACTTGTCAGTCTTGACTTGGGACTTGACTCGGGACTTACCAGTCTTGACTTGGGACTTGACTCTGGACTTGCCGGTCTTGACTTGGGACTTGACTCTGGACTTGCCAGTCTTGACTTGGGACTTGACTCAGGACTTGCCTGTCTTGACTTAGGACTTGACTCTGGACTTGCCAGTCTTGACTTGGGACTTGACTCTGGACTTGTCAGTCTTGACTTGGGACTTGACTCTGGACTTGTCAGTCTTGACTTGGGACTTGAGTGCAAAGACTTGAGACTTACTTGTGACTTGTAAAACAAAGACTTGGTCCCACCTCTGCTTCTCTCTCATTTGAGAACGTCAGTCAGATTAACAAACATGTTGCAATCTGTTTACTGTGATGCAACATTTTCCATGTCACTTTCTCTGCTGCGAAATCAAGAGGTATCCCGTAATTCTTACGGACACAATGACTCAACATCCTGTTTCGTTACACTGTCATGTGTGTTTAATTGAATTTCCTCCCTCTTCTTTGAATCAGATATTGACGAGTGTGCCAACCCGGACACCTGCAGCCAGATCTGCATCAACCAGATAGGCAGTTACAAATGCCAGTGTGAGGAGGGTTACCAAGTTGACCCAGCGACCAAAGCCTGCAAGGCCATTGGTAAATATCAGCTCTTTACAGAGTGCCTGCTACATTAATATGTAACAGTTAGATGATGAATAGCCTTCTCAAATGTTATTTTTCCTGTTATGTTTATATTATGAATGTAACTCCCTAATATAGTGTGGATTAGTCCGGGCAAGGCTGGGTACTGAAATCCTCCACACTTTTTGTGGAAGAAAATCTAAACTATAATGAAACTGCAGCTATTGTGCATCGTTTTTCATTTTTCAGAAGAGGATAAAGCGGTTTATGGATACATTTGAGGAAACAGCATTGTCTAGGGCGTTTCCTAATGGTTGACTGACATTGGAGATCCGGTGTTGCAAGGAGCCAAGCTGTCAGCTTCTGTGGTGCTCTGCTAACTGGAGCACGTCACAAACCTGTGTAGCCTGTAAAACCAGTGGCCATATTTTTCGTTGCAGTACCATGAGTGGCCACTGGAAAAAAATTCTGCAAAATCTGGCAGATTTTATTTTGGGTTGGTCCCAATTGACGGCCGGTGGTCCCGCGGGTCTCTTAGGGTTGATTTAATTTGAGTGGGGCCATGGCCCCCCCTGGCCCCCCTCTTGGCAGCACCACTGTGTAAAATGTTGATACAAGTCGGTTGCTGCCCATTTACAACATTCAACATTTGGGAGGATCCCTTATGCTGTTCAGTTTGTATTTTTTTTTGCTATCACCGCAGGAAAATACATCGAACTTAAATTTCTTCTTTTTGGTAATCACAATTTTGTCCAAATAAGTCAAAGTCAAAATAAACACCAAGGATATATGTGATTTATATGTGATATGTGAAATCATTTAAATTTCAGTCTGGCCATAAACAGACATTCCCCCAAAAATGACTAATAAAAATAATCACTTGTCTGTTCTGATTTTGTAGGTACAATAGCCTACCTTTTCTTCACCAACCGCCATGAAATCAGAAAGATGACTTTGGACAAAAGCGAGTACACCAGAGTAATCCCCCGTCTAAAGAACGTCGTGGCTCTCGACATGAACATGGCCGCCAAAGAGATCTACTGGTCAGACATCTCCCAAAAGAAGATCTACAGGTGAGAGAGAATTAAATCAGAATAAAAGTGAGTGCTTTTGTTTCCTCCTGCTTTTAACGCCAGCTCTTCACTTTCAATCCAGAGCTCAGATGGACTCGGCCGAAAACCCCGCTCATCACAGCGTAGTGATCGACAGCGACATCGATGCTCCTGAAGGCATCGCTGTAGACTGGATCCATGGTAACCTGTACTGGACTGACAGCATTCGCGGCACCATCTCCGTGGTAACTGCTGATGGCAGCCGCCGCAAAACTCTCTTCCACCAAGACTTATCTAAACCTCGTGCTATCGTAGTGGACCCCCACAGCAAGTAAGTCTAACAATACTAATACAAGTACAGTAATGCCTAAATCCTTCCTCGACGCTCTTTATTTGTGTGCAGACTGGGGAGATTTTCACAGTACGATAACGTCTCAGAATACAGTTTTGCAGTATACGGTATTACACAATTATTACGTCCGCCAAGGAGGATATGTTTTCGGTTTTCAGGGTTACGGAAAAACTGCTGGCCCAATTTTCATTAAACTTGGTGGAAGGGTGTAGCATGGGACAAGGAAGAACCCATTACATTTTGGAGTGGATCCGAATCATGCGGCGGATACACAAATTATTTTTCACTTTTGTTAACATGGCAAGATAGGGCATTTGTGCTGCATTCATGTGGTTTCGGAATAATCGGAAAAAGAGTTCCCGACTGGGAAAATTCACACTGCATTAAAGGTACATGTCCACAGCAGGCTTAATTTCCACGCTTCCCATGCTTTGTCTATGTAAGCAGCCGTGCAATGCATTCTGGTAGCGTTGCAGTGAGTTTGATGTATTGACTTCAATATTTTCATTTACAATGTTTTATTTACAATTTATCTATGTCCTCCCAGCTTCATTTACTGGACTGACTGGGGCAATCCCGCCAAGATTGAGAAGGCAGGTCTTAACGGAGGAGACCGCACCGCTCTGGTCACAGACGACATCGTGTGGCCGAATGGAATTACACTCGGTAAACTCTAGCATTCACGTCTCTCTGGTTTCAAGTTGTTTTTTTTAATTTGTTCATGTGAATGCCAGTGGACTGACCTGTCGCCCCCTCCCCCGTCTGTTTCCTCCCAGACCTGTTGAACCAGCGGCTCTACTGGGTGGACTCTAAGCTGCACACGCTCTCCAGTATCGACGTGCAGGGCGGTGGTCGACGCACCCTCATCATTGACGAGCACAAGCTGGCGCACCCGCTGGGCCTCACTGTGTTTGAGGTAAATGTTTACCACCTGATAAACTCTGTTACACATAAACCCTGCAGCCGACTGTCAAATACAACATGCCTCCTCACTACACGTGTAAACAGTAGCAATCCTCGTTACTGCTACTCTGTCCCCAGTAGGCATATGAGAATTTCATGTCATGATTATCCTGGCCAAAATAATTGCGATTCAGGATATTATCACGATAATCATTGAAATATGCTTAAACCTCTTAAAACAGTACTAAAACTTTACGGCACTTTACCTTACATTTTGCTTTGTTGGGACTTTTTTTTCTTGATACATTCTGACTTTTGTCTCAAAACATTAAAACTTTTTTCTCAAAACATTATTACTTTTTTCTCGAAACATTCCGACTTTTGTCTCAAAACATTCCAACTTTTTCTCGAAACATTCCAACTTTTTTCTCAAAACATTCCAACTTTTTCTCGAAACATTCCGACTTTTGTCTCAAAACATTCCGACTTTTTTCTCAAAACATTCCGACTTTTTTCTCAAAACATTCCGACTTTTTTCTCAAAACATTCCGACTTTTTCTTGAAACATTCCGACTTTTTTCTCAAAACATTCCAACTTTTTTCTCAAAACAAATATTTTATTACATCACAGATAGAACACTGTAGTAAACCTCAATTCGTGAGGATATTCACGATTATCCCGATAATGGAAATTCACGATCATCAACTTATTGTGAGTGCTTTTTAAATCCATTATTGTCCCATCCCTACTAATCCCCTCTTAAACCCATGAAGACTGAATGCAACATATGCGTGTATATTTAAATGCTCAAGCTCGTTTTTTTTTGTGCTCCTAGGAAAGAGTGTTCTGGACAGACGTGAGTAATAACGCCATCCTCAGTGCCAACAGGCTGACGGGTGATGACATCATACCTCTGGCAGAGCACCTATCATCACCAGAAGACATTATTCTCTACCATAACCTCAAACAGCCTGCAGGTGAGACACACCGCTGTTCAGAAATGTATATATACTCGTTAATATACTACCTAGGGTTTTTAGTTTGCATATCAGAACATTATTGACCTTTTGTAATTAAATATTGGCCAATCATTGTCATTCACTAACAATTCGATGGAAGTTCCTCCCTGACCACAGCAGCAGTGTGTAACACCTGCAATAAAGTTTAGTTTTTGGTACTATTGGGAAAACTTGGATACTACTGGGAAACAATATTGTGCTCTAACGCTACAAAACTGCTCTGGTCTGTGTTACAAGATGTGTGTCCGAGCACATAATGATCACTATAGACGGTATCTGGGAAACACAGAACATTTGCCATTTTGAGCATGAAAATATCATAATATCTACACAAAATATCAAAGTTTTGATACCACTCTCATGTCTGTACGTAAATATGTAGCTAGCTAGAGCCAGCAGGGACTGCCTATTTGGTCCGACAGCACATTGTTCTGAAATCCCAATAGTCTGAAAAATGTCCCATTAGACTGAAAGTTCAATAGTCCGATGACTCGTTATGCAGAAAAGAAAAGTCCACTGCTCCGAAGTCCTGTTGCTCCAAAAATACACATTTTAAATGTCAACTATCTGTTTCCTGTCTGAGGAAACCTCCGTTATTGTTACATTTAACAGAGCTGAGCTGACCGGTAAACATCTACTCCTTCTGAAACATCATTTATGATTTCTAACAACTCTTCAACAGACACTAACTCATTCTACGAACATGATTTAACATAATTCTGTATTCATTTTAACTCCATGTAAAGTGAATAAACGTGATGTCTACCTTAAGATGCAGTTTACACATTTTATAGCATTTTAAATTATTGATTTATGGTGTGATAACACTGTGGTTAAGCTCTGGTTAGGGAAATATCAGGGTTTGAGTTAAAATGATCACTTGTAGCCTACATCAAAATACAGGTCTACTAATATATTAAGGTAAAAAAACTCCATGGGGGGGGGGGTGTATTTTCGGAGCAATGAGCCTTCGGAGCAGTGGGCTTTTGTTTTTGGGTCGGACTAATGAGCTTTCAGTCCAACAGGATATTTGTCGGACTATTGGAGTTTGGGAATATTGGGACCAATGGCCTGGCACCGAGCCAGCTGTTTCCCTCTGTTTCCAGCTAATCTAATCTTGAGCTAAGTTAACCGCCCACTTGCTGATTAGCTAAACGTATTAGTTTACATTAAGCGTACAGACATGGGAGTAGTATCAATCTCCTCATCTAACTCTAATCTAAAATCTAATAGGCGTATTTCGCAAAAAGTCCAACAACTGCTTCAGTATGATAACATGTAAAGCACTCAAACTAAATAAAAATATCATCCTCTTTTCCATTGCAGGGAGGGACTGGTGCCAGGTGTCCGGCTGTGAATTCTTGTGCCTGGCAGCTCCTCAAGTAGGCAGACATCCCCCCAAATACACCTGTGTGTGTCCAGACAACATGATGCTAGCCAGGGATATGAGGACATGTGTCCCTGGTATGTACATGATCAAACAAAATACAGTACTTTCTGTTTTCCAAATATTTTCATTAGTTCAAAGAGTCCTATTTCTCATTCTCACGCCTCCTGTTTTTGTTCTTCGCCAGCTGTGCCAACACCTGCAGCTCCTGTGCCGCCTCAACTCACAACCACCAACCCCCCTCCACAGCCGCCAGCGCCAGCCAGTACCACACCTAAGCTCCCGGTCCGCACCACACCTAAACCCCAGGTCCGCACCACACCTAAACCCCAGGTTCGCACCACACCTAAACCCCAGGTCCGCACCACCGCAGCGCCCATCGTAATCACCAGCACCGCAGCCAGGCCAGCGGCACGCACCACCAGGCCTCCTGTCAGGACCCTCGCACCTGAGCCGAGGACCCCGTCACCCCAACCGCTGAACCCTAAAATTCCCCAGACCACCACAGGAGCTCCGGTCACCTCTCCAGGCAAGTACCATCACGGTGGATTTGTGTATTTTAGATAATTGTGTAAATGCTTTCCTGTTTTTACAAAGTTTGTCTTGTTTGAGTGCATCGTCCTCAGCTCTGACATACAATACAGGTCAGCTGCGTGTATCATTAACTTCTTTTCTTGTGTTTACCTTTCCTCCAGATTTCCGACATGGATTTGCCGCAGCTATACCCAACACGGCCTCCGCCGCCCCGATAGCCCTGTACATTGCATTACCTCTGGGTGAGTTGTTGTTTCACAGAAAATACAAATGATTTGAAATAATAACAGTATCAAGCATCATCTCTCTCTCTCCCTGTGTCTGCCTCGTGCAGCGATCGTTTGTCTGGTGGCTGTTGGTGGCGTGCTGCTGTGGAGGAACTACAGGCTGAAGAACACCAACACCATTCACTTTGACAACCCCGTCTATCAGAAAACCACCGAGGACCAGGTGCACATTTGGAGGAGCCACAGCCCCGACGGTTACTCCTACCCAAAAGTAAGTCTAGTGGAAAACGATGTTGCTGAAACATTACTGTACAGATCTTGTCCTGTGACTGCAGTACAGATCATTTAAGTACGCACCATTCTTCCGAGCGAGCACATGCCTCTGTACCCAGAGAGAATGTGTTGTGTCTGTTTGAATTGAGCCTTGGTCAAGGGACAGAGCATCTAGAATTACAAACCCATAATACATGACACATAGACATTATGTGGCCTGCTCAGTGTTAAGTATATCGGGTGCCTGAGTTTGTAGTTCCAAAACGCGGAGATGAGTTAGCATTTCTGCACTTCCGGTTCCCTCGTCTTGAAGTCAATGGGTTTTTTAAATGTTTTTGTTTAGATGTCTGAAATAAGGTCTGTGGTTAACACAAGCAACGCCACCGTCAGTTTAGTAGTGGCGACGGTGACGTGGGCCCCGAAATGCGACCGTTGGTGTAGTTCCTTTATAGCCTAACGTTAGCTTTTTACTTCTGCCGA
>JAOVVB010112273.1:0-12744 GCA_028570985.1 Heterobranchus longifilis
GGGGGCATCCTCCCTGTGCCAGTGCAGAGAAGCGAGAGCTGAATGAATAATCAAGATGCACCCGTGCACACACGGCATCCTCTGTGACAGGGAGCATACCTGTAGAGGATCTCCCAGTCCCTCACAGATATAAACGGTACTTTTCCTAGTCCTCGAAATAGTAATTAAATTTGATGTTATATATCCACACGTGCTAATTTCAATGATGTGCACGCAGCCCCCTGTGGGGCTTTAACAGGGAGTATGACATCCCTGAGTGATGTTTACATGACACATTATGAACGGTTGAAAGTTGCCATTTTATTACAGCGTGACAGTATTTGACCTCCAGTGTGTATGCATAGACATACAAAAAAAAAAGATCAAAGGCTTGAAAGTGAATGTTGTTGCTTTTGAAGAATTACGCTTCTCTCCATCTGCCCCCCTTCTTGCTGTTACCTCTCCCTCACTTCCTTACACTTGTCTTTTCATCTTCTCCTTTTTTCCGTCTCCCACAATCCCCAGAGTTTGCTGCGGGCCAGAAAGCTGCAGCTGAAGCTCAGCCAATCTGGAACGCAGCTCCGCCTTCCTGGAGATCTGAGAGGGAAGAAGGCACGAGATTGGTTGTATTACCGAGCCACTAAATCCACAAGTTGTTTATATGCACAACCAACATGCTCAACCTGTCTTTATTTATTAGACTGCAACTGGCAACATGCGCCGTACGTCGGTCTGATTGTGAGTTATGAAAGATGCATGAATGAGTGAATCAGGTATGTCGTTTTGATATAAAGCGCCTGTTTCCTGTGTTAAAGGAGCATTCCACCAGTTTTATATAATAAAGGTCTGCTACTTTAATTGAGAAAACATGTATGTCTTTTGTTGCTCTGGTGGAGCTTTGTTACATCTGAGAAAATAATCCCTGGTGATGTAATAGTGATGTCATCAGGGTCATCTCTGCGTGGGCTCGGAGACGACAGTTTTCTTTTGCAGAAAGTGGGGGGGGCACGGAGTTTGAAAATATTTGGGCAATTAGTCGGCAGGGTGGGTATAGCGAGACAGGATTGAGTTGCATTGTGGGAAATGTAGGATTCAGTGTTTGACCCTTACTGGAGACTAGAAGTCAGGATATCTGCTACTTCGATTTTGACCACAAAAAATAAATCTTAAAGTAGCAATACCTCAATGTGTGAAAATACTCATTTGATAAGAAAAGTCCTGGATTTGAAAAAATTAAGTAACAGTACAGAAGTATTATATAAAAGTATTTTTGTGTATTATTATATTATTGAATTATAATTATTAATGCATAACTGTGTAAGCAGCTTTTTTTGTATTCTGTGACTGTTCTGGTTTGATTTTATTATATTCTACACTGTGGGGTAGTTTAATCTGTAACAATCCATCATATTTTATAATTGTATATATTTTCGATGTAAAACTTAAATCTGAAAAGTAACAAGTAGGCCTAACTGTCAGATAAATGTAGTAATGTAAAAAGTAAAACATTTTCCTCTTAAATGTAGTGGCATGGAATGGCATAAAATGGAAATACTCAAGTACAAATACTGTAAAAGTGTACTTAAGGACATTACTTGTCAGTAAATGTACTTAGTTACATTCCACCTTTACATGTGGTAAGTCTAAATCTCTGAACTTTTGCCCCAAAATGTGAAATCTGTGTCTTATATGAGGAGATAATCCATTGTAGTGGAGTGTAATATAGCTTTATAGCGTTATAGCGTTTTTTCTGTTTTACAATAATTTTCTGGTTACTTGTTGGCCATTTCATAATACATCATACGTTCAGACGAAGGAAATGCAACGTATTCACAGAAATGAATCATGGGTACTGTACCAGTAACCTTCACCATAGCAAATGATCCTCAGCTGTAGTGTGCAACACCACTGTGTGCATTTATTTTCCTGTTTCCAATTAGGGGATGTAAGGGCAGTGCAGTAAAGAAAAATCACTGTTGTAGGGCATGACATTACAGAATTCAGATTCTGCCCTTTAACATACTGAGGCTCTCCTCAAGTTCTTGATCATTATTTTTTCTGATGCACTCTGCTTAACCTGAAAGCTTCTGATCTCCCAAATTCCTAGGGCTAAGGCTGTCAAATTATTCATTCTGCCATTATCATTAATTCACGTTAATCACATATTTTTCTTCTTTATAATATCAGCACTGTTATTCCTGGTTTAGGACACTGCCCTTACTTCATAGCTTTAATCACGATTAAAACATCGTCATTATTTAACCATGTGAGCTGGGCTACTGTGTTGCACTATGTTCAAGGGTGTAGATTTTGTTTCAACACTGGGGGGGGCACATTTAAAATGGGGGGTTTGGGGGTCCTTCAGGAAATTTTGAGCATTAAACACTTAATTTCCTGCATTCTGGTGAATCTTTATGCACCAATTTCTGATGGAAATGTCTTTAACCCTATGAAACATGATCCTGTTTAAATCTATCTAAAATAAAAAACCATATCTGGAGCATTCATTCTTTTTGCAGCAGAAAGGCTTTGCATCATCACGCTGTACACACGTGATGATGTCATACGTTACATGAGGTGCAAAACCACATGACAAAACATGAAAATGAGCATTTCTCAAAAACTTAAAAAAATTACATTTGTTCATGTTTCTACATTTAGAAATGTTTTTGGATCAATATGTTTTCTGTGTTTATTTAGTAATATTTGATGAAAACACATGTCTGATTTTTCTTTTTTCTTTTTTAATTACTCAATTTCAATACTTATACTTATATATTTTTGTTTATTGACTTACATAAACTTTTTGCTGAGGTTGTACAGATTTTAGGGATATGAAGCATTTGAAGATACTCCAAGAAATGACATCACAATAAGATATAGGCTCCGTTTATATTGCAGATTTGAAAATAAAAGCCCTCTGCTATATTCATGTTTTTATGGGGGGGCAATGCACATAGGACGTGTCCCCTGCATCCCCTCCCTCTATCTACGCCTATGCTAATGTTTGTATTTTTGACAGAATCTGTGTCTGTGTTGTAGTAAAGTCTGCAGTCATAACATGTTGTTACACCTGAGGGAAATCTAGCTAGGATTTGCAAAAGTCATCACAGATTACACACACACAAAGTTAACATTGGGACAAAAAAAAAAAGGCAGATGAAGCGTTTCTGTACCTTGAATCTCTCCTCTGGGGTAAGACTGATTTTTATTTCCAGATTCCCAATCTGTCTCAACTTCTTCTGCAGTTTCCTCACCTCCCCCATCTGAAGCTCTGCGGGTTAGCTGCACTTTAAACTGCCTGGCTGACTCACAGATGGTCAGAAAGTGTCAAAGACGCAGCATTCGCCTTTTAATGAAAAGTCTGGAGAGGTTTAAATAAATAAAGATGCATCAGGCGGCTCGGCGGAGTGTGGGAGAGACGTGTCGCCGGATGTTGACGATACATTAGACGTGCATAACCAGTGTATAACTGTCCTTACAGCGACACCATGTGGATGGATAAGGTATTGCATTGAAAAACTGCCAAGAAAAAAATAGAATTATACAGCAGGCCAGGGATACTCAACTTGCTTTGCCCAGGGGCCACTTTTGCAAAATGACAGAAGGCCAGGGGCCAGTTAATACACAAACCGTAATAATATTTATCAAATTAAATGAATTTTTTTTTTAAATGGAATTAACTTGGCACAAGGATTGACATTAGGCCTGTCTCTAGGCCAAATAAAGATATTCTGTATTTTCTATTCTTCTTCAAATTGATTAATCGTTGAAGTTATTTTTCATATAAAAATGTCAGAAAATGCTGTTTTCAGCCTCTTAGATATGGAGATTTCCTGCTTTTCTCTGTTTTCTATCATATTAAACAAAAAGAGAAGCTGGGATGGACATTTTTCATTATTTCCTCACATTTTATAGAGCAAACCATTAATTGATAACAAATGCACACATTCTAAATATTGAGGAGGACATGACCCCTGCACCCCCCGCCCCTCCATGGGTGCAACCCTAAAAGTAAATGCAGGCTTAATATTAAGTTAACATTAAGTTTAATGATAACTTAGGGTAAAGTGTATTAAACCACAATTATATGTAAGAATAATTTGTAATTTGAAAGAACAAATTATATTTCATAAAGTTTCTCATGACCCTGACAGTTACTGCACACTATTACTTCCGACAGCACGTGAACGCAGCATACTGGCTGCCTCCCCTCACAACTTATATAACAAAGTAAACACAAACAATCATGCACGGATGTGGTTAGAATCCCTGCAGATTCATCATTTAACCATTGCAAGAACACCGTCCAAGAACAGACCGAGGATGTGTTACATTTTAGACTTTTTAAATTTTTTTATTTTAAATTAACTGTCCCTCAGTTACAGGAAGTGACGTCAGCAGATACACTCCTTTTGTCTGACGACTTTATCCGGAGGAAGTGAAGCTTTAGACGAGGCAGCTGCTTCACAGGCGGAAAAAAAAACTAAAAAAAAAAAAAAAAAAAAAAAAAAAAAGCCAAGAGTCAAAAAAAACTTCACTGGTTTGCAGGAATTTGGACAGATTTGTAAACTGTGTGGAAATCGTCCCGAGCTACGGGAGTTCCGGGGAGGGAGACGGAGTCGTCGTTACCGGTGTACGCCACTATTCTCCATGCACTCGGTAGTATTTTTTGGTAGATTTGCATGACTCTGCTGCCGCCTCTCCACCCGTCCATAGCCGGAAGTCTGTGAGGATGGTCTATTGGTTTTTTTCCTTTCGCTTCGGTTTTTTTTATCCTTTGGTTTTTTTTGCTTTGCTTGTTATTTTTTTCCCCAAGCAGCTGCAGGAGGGCACTACAGACACACTGTGCTGTCTGTGAGCTAACTGTATGATAATCAGCACGTCGGGCCTGTTAACTACAAGATGCAAGGAGCCGAAATGGAGTCCTTCTATTGAGCTACGGCTTATTGTAAACAATGCACATATCTGATTTGTGGCATTTCATAAAAGTTAGCTTCAGGTTTGGTGTGTTGTAGTTGTGATGTGGGTATCATCAGCCAACTTATAGCTAAGAAGTTGAATTTGCTGTAAATAGCCTACCACACAATTGAGGTCAGTTATTGTGTTATTGGTGCTCAAAACCAAACAAAGTTGAACATTACATTACATAATCGATGTAATTAACATCCCAGGAGCATGCTCTTTAATGTCACCTTGCGATTGTATTGAAGCAAAGATCAACCTGTTATTTTTGTTTTTCAGACTAGAGCTGGGCAATAATTCATTCTTATATCATCATAATATAATTTATCGTCTTTCAATAGAATCGTATCGTGATTAAATCATATATCGAGATATCGTGATACACAACTATGTCTTCTAAATGGATAACAAGCGCATACTAACTCAAATGTCCTACTCTGAATACTCCAGTATAGGTCAATCATACTACTGTCTTAATCAGATTACTCTGTATTTGTGTGCATGCATGTGCACATAATCATAGTCAGTGTATAGCGGAAAAATGTATTTATTTTTTCTCTGTAATTTGACTTGAAATGGTTATGTTCATTTTGCACTAAAGTTCTTAATTTAATGAGAAAAAACTCAAATACTTTTCAGAGTATACAAAAAAAGTCTTTACCATGTGGTTATTTCATATGGACTATTTATTTATTAAATTACCAGAAAACATGCTTTATCATGATGTATATCGTTATCAAGATATGAAATGACCTACTGTAATATCAGGATAGAAGATTTTGGCCGTATCGCCGAGCCCTATTTCAAACCACATGGATGATCTTTGGCTTTCTTACAGTACCACCACGCTTCTTCTAACCAGCTAGTTATTAAACCTTTATAATTCCTTTTGGCAGTCAGTCTACCTGTGTTTATTTCTCTTTTTTTTCTTTTTTTAATCAGATCTTTTCCAGTGGGATCCTACAGAGCTGGGCACAAGGCTGCATGGCCAACCAGGCAGAGTGAACAAGACCCCCACACCTCCAGGGGCCCTCAGATAAACCCCCAGTTTCGCCGTGTGGCAATTAGTTTGTGGTAAGATACTTTGACTTGTCATAGTAGAAACACAGTGACAGTGTGTCAGTGAGTCAGCATGCACAATATCAGGAAACTGAAACTGAAGCAGATAAATGGAATTCAGCCATCATTCATTTTATTGTTATTTTGTCTGGGAATATATCAGTATATGCAGTATGTGCAGTATCAATTGACATGCAAAGGGCCTTAAAGGAATAATTCACCCTCCCAAAATTATAATCAAGGTAACACAGGGTGAGTAGTTGATATACAAATTAAGGCTGAACAATTAATCAGAATTTTATCGATATCGCAATACGGACTAGTGCAATGTCCAAATCGCAGGAGGCGCAATATTTGTTAAAAGAAAAATATGTGTCAAAATACCATTCTGAATGAAGTATTGTGGTGGTCGACAAATCGTATTCTACTAAAGAAAAAAAAATCAGAAATTAAATTTCTATGGAAAAAATCTTTGTTTGGCACAGATCCTCACTAAAATCACACCATGGTTATTTTAATATATTTTGTTTTTATATAAATTAGATTAATGATGCAGAAATGATCATTCCCTCCAATATCAGGACTCATATCGCAGTTGCAATATCAGTCAAAATAATCACAATTCGATATTTTTTCCAAATCGTTAAGATCTAATACAGATTATAATTTTGGGGGGTGAAGTATTCATTTAAGGGTGTTCCATCTTTATTACCTGATGTGGAGGCAATTAAAGGGGCACTCCACTGATTTTACATAGTCAAGTCTTTTTTTACAGGTCTTGGGGAGTACTACTGCAATACTCTTTTAAACCCTGCAATATTTAATCTGAAACCTTGCTTACAAGATTCATATTCCTAAATGAAATTGTGTTTAGTAAAATTACCACACAGCAAACCTGGGGTTTGATAGGGGATTAATAGGTGTGCAGGAGCTCATTTTTGCCCTGGGCCCCCAAGCAGGATAATACGATTTCTATTTATTAATTTTTTTACTCAACCTTTATTTAACCAGGCATGTCATTAAGAACAAATTGTTATTTCCAATGGTCGCCTGGCAAAAGGCAGAGCCTCTTGATGGAGGGGGCTAGGGGCGAAAAATAAATAAAATGTCAACATGGATCATGGCTGGGCCCTTTTTTAAAAAAGTACATTATTCCAGTATTTTTTTATACAAACTTTATTGATCCTGAGGAGGAAAGTGTAGCATATCCTCACCTGTGTCAGTGGTGTCTTCATAATTTGAAATGTGACCTTGTAGTGTTCACAAATAATTACTGCTATAGGTAAATAACGTTGTAGTGTTAGTTGTTCTATGAAAAGACCTGTTAATCAAGTTGGGAATGGTAACAGGTTTCACTTCTTTGTAAATTTTTGTTTTTTTGCACTTTTTGTTTACATATGGGTAATTTGAGTTAAATTGGATTGTGCTTTTAACTGCTACGGTCTGTGTGCTGTTTGTGTCTTTGTAGTATTTTGTATGCCATAATTTATCACTGCAAAGTATCCAGTGGTAGTACTCACTAGGTCATTAATTGTTGCTGCTTTTGTGTCATTGCAGAAATGATGGAAGACTCTCATTTTAATTCGTCGTATTTCTGGTCTCCCATCCCCACTGTACCAGGACAGGTACGTCTGGACAAGAAGTCAAGAATATGTAGTTTCTTCAGGATTGATGCGAAGAAGAAGAAGAAGCTGTTTTGTGACTACAAGAAGAGATTTGAGTCCGGTCTAAATGAAAAATCTCCTCTCTATTGACAGATTGAGAATGCCATGTTTCTGAACAAGGTGAAAGAGCAGCAGGAAAAGAATGCTTCCTTCTCTTCTTCCTCTGCATCCCACTACCAAACGGCTCTTCTCACCATCCCCACTCCGGGGACAAAGACAGATGGAGGAGGGCAGGCTGGCAGTGTGGCACACCTCCACCCTGCTCACAGCACCCAGAACATGCTGTCTGTCCCCTCCGCGGGCATCATGACGGCAGGTGAGTGTCTCTGCGTGGAGAAGCCTCCGGATCTTTCTCGGTTTGAGACTAATCGTGTTTATTCCACGATACAATGACGCAATGATCAAAGTACAACTTTAAAAAATCGGAAAAAAACACCAAAGGCTGAGGTTGGATTAAGTTTAGTTCGGAACCATGAAATAACAGCGATGTATTAAATGATTTAGTTCATGACAACAGTTGCCTCCAGGCAGCACTGAGGGCTAAGAGCACACATTGCCTGTAGAGCAACTGAGGGTAAAATGAACACCTGCGTGTCTCCATTAAGCTACAACCTCAGGGCTTGCTTTCAAATAATAGAGCAGCAGCACTGTGCTGTCACACTCTTTTTGTAACACTATCTTAAAGGGATATTTTGGATTTTTTAAAGTGGGGTTGTGCGAGGTACTTATCCATAGTCGGTGTATTACCTGCAGTAGATGGCGGTCGGAAGGACAGGCACGGAAGCTAAGCAACTCAGTTTAAGTTTACGCTATATTTAGAATATTTTCATGGATTTACCTTGCCGTCAACCAGCACTGTTTGCGTTTATGAGGGAAGAACTAAAGCCGTTCTCTGCTCTCATTAACGCCACCAGACTCCTTTGACACAAACATTAATTTTACCTCACAGAACACGGGAGTTGCTGGTCTACTGCTGCCTCGATTGGTGAGTATGTTTGTTGGTTCTTAACCCTTTTAAAACACCAAAGTCACACAATAACACAAACAAAGTAATTGACGGAGGCTGCGGTAGACCAGCAACTCTCGTGTTCTGCGAGGTAAAATTTGTGTTTTTGTCAAAGTAGTCTGGTGTCTTTGACGAGAGCACAGATAACAGCTTCAGTCCCCCCCCCCCATGTAAACTTAACAAGGCTATCTGATGGCAAAATAAAGCAGTGAAAATATTCTAAATATAGTGTACACTTTAACAGATATTGTTTTTTTAGGTGGTCCTTTTCTTAGGTGGCTAAAATACGTTTTGCTGTGTGGCCCCGCCCACAGCAGTACAGTAATACACTGACTATGGATAAGTACCTCATACAACTTCAAAAAAAATCTGAAATATCCCTTAAAACTTACATTTTTAGTATATGATACACAAAATTGGTTGGTAATACTTTTAAAAAACTGAATTCTAGAGAAAAAAAAGGATCAATTTTGTATTCTTGGATTCTTGGAGTCCGTACTGCCTATAGTCACCTTTTGTAACGTATGATTTTTTTTTTTTTTGTCTCCTTTGTCACTTTCTGTGAAGCGGGTCTGGTCATCACAACTCCTCAGGGAACGCTAGTCTCTCCCACCTCCTCTCAGTCGTTTGTCTCTGGTCATCCAGCAACCACCATGATTGTTTCAGCACTCCATTCTGCAGGTAAAAACACATGTATTTTTTATGTATTTGTTTATTTTGCAGGTACAATGCACAACACACATGTTGTACCAGAATATAGCTAGAAGCTCATTTACATCTGTAGTCCCTCGGCCGAGACCACTACACTTTGTAAAAAAAACAAAAAACAGACACAATTAAACAACATTTGACAATTTAGAAACAAACAATCGAAGAACACCATTATCAATCCCAACATCACTGAAACCAGACAGCTCATCATACACTGATGGATCAATGTCTACAGACCTGATCGGCCTTTAACCAAGTTTATATCATGTGATGTGTCTTGTTTATGGATCTAAAATGTAATTTTTTGTGACTAAGGGTCTCATTACAATTTCTAATTTGAATATAAAGTTAATACATTTAAGCATCAAATGTTTCTTGGGTGCATCTGCAGTCACACCTTTATATAAGAACGTAAACTGACAATGCTGTATAATCCATCGGCCATCGGTCTGACGACAATTTAGTCTCTTCCTCCTCTGTGGGCCGGTCAGTGTTTACAGTCCGATTAGCAACTTGAGATGCAAAATACACATTCACAAACATTGATGCTTTTGTAGGTGTTTTAGGTCCAGGCGACATTTCAGCTAATCTAAATAAAGACATAAAAACAATTAAAAAAAGCGAATAAAAAGCAAAATCGTCATCCGACG
This sequence comes from Heterobranchus longifilis, assembly GCA_028570985.1. Classification (NCBI taxonomy): domain Eukaryota; kingdom Metazoa; phylum Chordata; class Actinopteri; order Siluriformes; family Clariidae; genus Heterobranchus; species Heterobranchus longifilis. The sequence goes on from JAOVVB010112273.1 coordinate 10,035, forward strand.
ATAGCAAATGTGTTCTGAGATTGTATTTCGGCCAATGTGTTCTGTCTGTTTTGCTCTGCACACGGACTCACTGTTTACCTGCATGCAACCAAAGCCCGCTCCAACGTGATTGGTCGATACTGCTCGGACTACAAAAGGAAAACCCAGAACGCTCCCGATACTAAACTCTTGTCCCATTTCCTACAGATTCTGCATTCATATGCTGATATCTGTTTATAAACATGATAGCAACACTAAACACCATATCCTGTGTGAAACTAGCATTTTCACAAATGTCAGTGCTTAGTGGTTTTTGTAGGCGTACATATATTTTCTTATGTGGAATGAACTTTTTGAGGCTACAAGAATCAGCAGAACCAAAACCAAATTGTATTTTAAGTCAAGTCACCGTTTCTTTTTTATCGAATTCTGCAACATTTAATGTTGTTTTAGGGATGTGGAATATGATCAGACCTGTGGGCTTTTGCGAGTCCCCTCACTATGCTCTAAGAAAATAAAATTAGATTTGCTTCAGTTTGCTCTTAATAAAATCTCTGAGTTATGAACCCAATTTAATACTCCCCTCAAAGCACAGATTGATCTCAGGAGTTACCAAGCAATAAAACCAGAAAATGAGCCGCTAATGATTTAATTTCTTACCCAGACTGTATGAGTAACATATGGTTCTGTGTCTTTATGTGAATCCGTTTACAAAAATTAATTAATTAAAAATATCTTCCACGTGCAGGAGATGCTGTCACGACTTGATTATAAAATATTTGTGCTTTTTTTATTTATTTAAAACTTATTGTAGGAAGAATCAATATTCAGTGCTTTATGATCATTTCAAATATATATGAGAAATAAGAATAAGCACAGTTAAAAACATCCTGCATCTTATTTACACACAACCAACATGTAGAGGGATATAAAGGATATAAGAGAGTTTTGTCTCCTCGGCAGAAGGCCTCAGGAGTATTCTCTCCTCTTAACCTGCTGCTGTTGATCCTTGTAGAAAAAAAAGAAGGAGATGGGGCGTCCCACGTTGTCGTGATGCCGGCGCCCTCCAAACGAGGCAGAAAGAAGAAGACGACGACACTGTCCAGGGTCGGCCCCGGACCAGGAAATGAAACAATAATACTGGCACATCTGACAGCCGATGGCCAGGTAAGAAAATACAGACTAGTCTAGAAAAAAGTTTGGAAAATGCTACATTTTAACCGGTATGTTTTTCAAGTTTAGGAAAATGCTTGAATTTCAACATAATCTGGTGTTTCATCGACACATTCACTAAACCATGTTTGAAATTAAATCCTGTTGTCATAATTTGTTGGTAAATTAGTAAATGCTCAACTATTTTGATAATTAATTAATCATTAAAGTCATTTTTAATGCAAAAATGTCAGTAAATGCTGCAGTTTTCAGTGTCTCAAATATGGAGATTTCCTGCTTTTCTCTGTTTCATATCATATTAAACAGAATATCTTTGAGTTTTGGACAAAACAATACATTGAAAGTCCTGCTCTATATGAAAAGTGTCCTGAGATAACTTTTATTATGATACGACACTATCAATAAAACTGAACTGATTAGAATTGAAGATATCACATTGGACTTTGAGAAACTGGGATGGACGTTTTTTTGTACTATTTTCTGTCATTTTATAGATCAAACAATGAATCCAATAATTGAGAAAATAATCCACATAGTAATCAATAATGAAAATAATAACCCTAAACCAGCATTAAATAATCCTGATCAAAACATACAAAGTTTACTTAAACTGCTGATAAAATAAACAAAGTGACAATATACATTGATTGTTGTGTGTGTGTATAAAGGCATTCTCTAAACTTTATTTTTTGCATTTATAGTAACGATTTAGCTGGATTTTTAAGAGTTTTACTCTTAAAAACCCGTGCAAACTCTATCTAATATAAAATACATAACAAAAGGATGATAAAATAACCTTGAACATTATTTCCGACAGGTGGCATCTTTGCAGCACCATACTGGAGACCCGTATGACCTGTCAAATGAAGAGGAGGACCATGGCCCGAAAGACAGCACTAAAACATACAGGTACGGTGTCAAACAAACAAACAAACAAACAAACAAACAAACACGTGCTGTGCCTCCCCATTTCTCCCCGCTCTAGCTGTGGAATGCAAACACTCCTGTTCCTCTGTGTCCTATCAAAATCAAAATAGAGACGCTCGGCTTTTATAGATGAACTTAGGCGCTGGCTGCACAAGCACCTGACACACACACGCACACACATGTGCACCTCTTGTAAACACATTTCACTGCATGTTGTGGCAGAACATGCCTGCTTTATAGTGGACGGTTGATTCCTTCTCTTAATGTATTTGAGATACAAATACATCAGCGCTTCATAGTGGCTCTCTCTCCGCCTCTGCACACACTCTGCTGTCCTCTGTGTGTTTATATAGCATGCTCTTTGAGTTGTAAAACTCTCAAGCACTTGTGTCCTGCTCTTTCACTTTTTTTATAGTATCTACGTACCTTTCCCTGTCAGTTTTCACTGATTTCTCCCTTGGCATCTTTCCCCCCGTGTCCCCCCCCCCTCCCCCCCACTTCTGTCTTTACTGATTTATTGTTCATTTTCCCTTTTTTATTGTGAGTTTCATTTTCTATCACATCTTATTTATGTCTGTGGGTCACTGCTTCATTCCCCTGTCTCCACCCTCATCTCCTTTTTCCCCCCCCC
>JAOVVB010112299.1:0-12743 GCA_028570985.1 Heterobranchus longifilis
CCAAGGATACTTCAACATGTAGACTGCAGGGGCCGGGGATCGAACCACTGACCTTCCGGTTAGTGGACGACCGCTCTTCCTAATGAGCCACAGCCGCCCCATTAGTGATGAGGTTATTGAAGACCTGTGTCAGTTATGAGCTAGTTATAATAAAGTTGGGGTGCTGAATCTATTTTAAATTGGTCATTATTTATATATGAAAGTTTCACATTTCATGTTGATATTTCATCATTGAATTTCAGAGCCGTTGATGATGTGCAAGAAAGGCTTGCTGTGTTATTGATTATTGATAGCCTGTTTAACTTGTAGGACCAGTACTATGGCACTGAAAATACAATCCTTAGAGTATAATTGTATATGTGGTTGATTTCTTTTAAATAACTCATATGATGCGAGAAGCAGCTTATTTATAATCTGGCCCTCATTCAAAAAGGTTTGGACACCCCTGCTCCGATGTAAACCCAAACCCTTTATTATTAGAAACTAGTAGAAAGAGTATCACAGTCTGACTCTGTGCCCCTGACTTTTTAGTGTTTTATTAAATTTTTCATGTTTTGGTTTGTAAGATTTTCTGTTTTCTAGATGTTTTGGATTTCTAGTTTTGGGTTTTCTGTTTGTAGGTTTTCATTGCTGCATGTATTCATTGGTATTTGGTCTGTTTCCTGGTTTATCTCCTCCTGTGCTCCGGCCTGCTTTTCCCTCCACTCTCTCACTCCACACCTGTCCTGTGTTACTCCCTTTTTGTTCATGTGGTCTTACATCTGTTCATTCCTGATTCCCTGTGTGTTTTCCTAGTGTTTTAGTTTTTTATTGTTTTGTATTTTTGGATGCTCTCCTGCCTTTTTTGTATTTTGTTATTCAGCTTTTTGTTTAATAAAAGTACAGTACCTTGGCAATGATGCTGCAGAGCTGAGGTCCGTCCTGAGTGAGGGACAGTAAGTTGCTGATGGCACTGCCGATGGTGTGAACGCTGTCCGATGAGTCAATCTGTTTGATCAGGAGCTGCCAGGAAGATAAAACATCATGATCAAACATGTTTAAGTGCATTTAAGACAATCATAGCATCTTTTATGTTATCTCTATGTTATAAAGTTTTTGTTTGTAAAAAGGACCTGGATAAAAGGCTGTTTAATAGAAAAAAATGAAATCACAGTGTGTCTGTGAATGGTGAAAGTAAAATCCAAGGTGGTGCTACCCAGCAGATGACAATAAATGACTTTAAAGTTATTCTATTATTTTATTTACATGGTCTTTATTCACCATTATTATTCCCACAGAAAAATGGGGTTCACATGCACCCAAGCTTTAGTGTAAAAATCAGTACAGATGGCCTCAATTTCAACAGAAGGGATATATTGGGTAAATATTTCCAAGCTGGGGGTTATGATTCAGTCACATACCCGGATCTCGTTGGCTAAAGCCATGTCAATCATGTTGCTGAAGGAATCACTGACATCTGTAAGGATCTCGTGGATGGCCTCCCTCATGGACTTCAGGAAGAACTCATCATCAGTGTGAAGGCACCTGTGGGTGAAGGGATCATTTGGATTATGTTCCACATGAGCCCCACTTTTTAATATTTTTTTTCTACAGTAGCATTTCGGAGTTTTACCTCTCTGTAATATTGGTCAGCTCCATACACTTTTCCAGCAGGGATTTCTCATACTGCAATAAAAGAAAAAGGAGACTCACATAATGCTGTGATAAAACACACAGAGAAGGAAAAATAAATGGCTTTATATCAAAGTTTATTCTATACAGAAACATTATCCTCCTTTAAATGACATGAATGATCCACATGCAGTGCTTGAAGACAGTAGTATTAACTTTTGACTAGAAAACTGTCCAGGGACAATAGATAATTACTTAGCTATGTTGTGGATAAATACAAGTTCAGTTTTAATTCACAGTGTTTTTGTAAACTGGATTCTTAGTCTCTTTTGCAGCACATTACTGCATTTTCTCACATGTCAGTAGGAGATTTTCCAAGATATGACATTATGATTATTGATATAGTTGGTTACTTATAGTTTAGATTATTTATCTGCAAAGATCTGATCACTTTGGAATCTAATTTGCTAGTTTCTCTCTGTTTTGGCATATGGTGTTTAATAAATAATCACTGATACTCGAGGGCCCATTAAATGTGGGAGTCTATAATAAGGATTGTTTATTTATGGGGAAATACGATTACAACTTTTTCACTACCTTCTGAGCTACAGAGCCATGATGGCTTTTCTATTGTAAGACCGATAAGCCCAAGCAAAATACGTTAATGGATCAACAGCATGAAAAATAGGAAGTCTCAGTGCCTGATTTAAAAACTTAAGTGCATAATCTTCCTTTTCTTAGTTTGTAACATTGATGCTTTTAAGCTTGGAAGGACCCCAAACTGGCTTCACTTCCACAATCAACAGTCACCTTCTGCATCTCAGGTGGTGTGCTTCGGGCGGCGCTGTACTCGTGCACCAGTGAGCGCACATGGCAGTTGGCCCTCACGGCGGTGCTGTGGACCCTCTGCCAGCGTCCTTTCTCCAGTCGCTGGAACATCTTGCCGAGCTCCGTGCTGACCACCAGCGCACGGCGGAGCAGCGTCTGCAGGTTGTTCCTGGCCACGTGGTCCCCTGCACCGACACCGGCGGCCACAATCAGCTCTCCCTGCTGAGCGTCCTCCTCCACCCCGATGGGTTTGGCCTGGAGGACACACATACACTCTACTTCCGTCATGTGGCGGAGATCCTCCATCCAGCGCTGGACCGAGTCGACCTGGAGAGACTGCATGCGGGTACTGTGGGGAAAATGAAGCGAGTCAGAGTTAGTTTATTCATTTTGCAGATGTGTCACGGTGGTTCAATAGCCAGAGGGAGCGGGGTGTGAGTACAGGCTTGCCAAAAGTAGAAGAAACAGAGGACAGAAATGTGGATTTTATCTTAAGATGGGTGATTTTACAGGCACACACAACATCAAAATGCATCAAATGCTTCAGTTTTAAACAAAAAATGAGTTGGAGACCTCGGTTGCCCAAATGGATTGTCCAAATTTAGATTGTGATGGACTGTTCAGTCTGTTTATGTGGATCCATGGATCTGGATCCAAATGAGGTCAGGTGAGACAGACCAGAGTACATTTGCCTCTATTGATCGGTGCATGCAGAGAAAATTCATTCCCTGCTTCTGAATTGATTTGCAGATAGAAAATCGACATCATTTGACTGTACAGTTTCATAGCTCATTATTGATATACAAATAAAAAGTACAAATTACTGCACAAACAGAACCACATTAGTGCAACAAATGTACTCAGTATCACACAGATACAGTTTGTCTGAGTTCAGAAGAGAGACAATTTCACAATTACAAATCTGTCTGCTACTTCAGCACCACAGACAGTGCCATGGATTTATCAATACACAGCACAGTTAGGCTACTGATATTTCAGAGCCATGGTCGGGGCCATTGATTCTAACAAACCTCAGTCAGACTAACATATTCAACTAAATAACCCCTCTGCCCTGCACTCTCTCTGCTACAAGGGGATGGAGGTGGCAGGTTAACAAGGGGCATGCATTTTGGTAATTTTTCTAACAAGAGGGATGGCATCCCCCCTCATCCCGTAATCCAGTAATCATTAACAAACTACATTTTTATGTGGGGGTATAAGTTGCTGTAGACTACTACTGTTATGTTTTTTATCTTTATTTGAGGGTTGAGGGTAAGTTAAGATTTAGCCTTACTTTTTTAATTTCTAAATTAGCATGATAAAATGTATGTATCCATCAAGTGCATATTTCAGACCCTTTTACAAGATTGTTATTGTCAAACGAGTCAGCTGGAAACAATTAAAAGTCAGGTGGAGACAGTAGTTTTCAATCAACTCACAGCATTATTGTTAGCTAGCTGGCTAGCTAATACAATCCACCAGTGACAGTTGGAAAAATCGACCGTCGTTGAGTAAAGATGAGAAAACATTTTGTCTACTGCAATCTTAAGTCAAAGTCAATGTTTAAAAAATTACTCCAAATTTTAAGTGGAAAATCTGCCTCTGTTATCATTGTAAACTGTGTACATACTGTCCTAAATTGGAAAGTTTAACACATGTAGCAAAAGTAAGTAAAAGTGTTTAGACAGGGGCCAATTATAAAATATTAATCTGAGAGGAATTGGTTGTTAATTTAACATCAAAATAAAATGAACTACACTGCTTAAAAATTGAAAATATTTGTGATGAGTGTAGGTCTGCATGCTGTATATGATTCTACAGTCCTACTAAAATGTTCATTTGAGCCCTCACACATGCAAATAAAACCCACGCTCCTCCTCTAAAATAAAATTCCATTTATGCCACGCAGTTTATCTGCAGCACTAAAACCACCATGGCACTCCTAAAATCAATGACGTGTGCTCGAGGTCAATTATCCACCGATAACTGCCGGTTTCCACACTTGTTAGTTTAAGTATTTCCCCAAAGCATGGACAGCTTTAACAAAGGGCTGCGCCGAGCAAACACGCCTCCCCCACTTCAATCTCTCCGAGCGCTGAGCCTAATGAACGCAGGCTTAAGGGGACAATCCGTCCTGCAGCCGGTGAGTCAAAGCTCCCTGAAAGTGGACGGGTCGATGGCTACAACAGCCACCTCTGCTTTGAGTCAACACATGGGAAAGGGTCTCTAATGAAGCTTGATATTTTCCTCTTGCCTCTCTGGGTATTGTCTGGAGACATTGGGATATTGCATTGGCATTGAATATTGGTTGACCTGGCTGGTTTAAGAAAAGCATTGTGGCTGTGTGTACCGTGCGCCTAAAAACAAAGATTTGTCATTGACCAGCAACAGCCAGCGCCATTACATAACATCTTCAAGGCAGATATTGGGTTTCAGATCTGAGCCAGAGCTGGTTACACAGGACTGAATCATTAGAAATCCAAAGCTCCAATTATATCTAATCCAAACCACACAGAGGGCCGCTGTTTACTGAAGAAACTCACATGGAGGTTTGTTAAGGTCAGACAAAAGATCTCAATAAAGGGTGACGCAGATGAACTCAGCTGACACGATGAAGACATGGACATAAACTGCTCCTCTTAAGCTGCCAGTTTTACTATAAGAGTCACCAGGAGAATCAGTCAGTATCAGTATCTATTTTAAGTCTGTAATTAGATTTTCACTCTAGATTAAAAATAAAAAGTAGCCAGTCTGGTCTCATGAAATGGTGTATGAATAACAACAATTTTTAAAGTCATTTTGCATGTTATCACAACGCATTTTTTGTTTTTCGCATGTGATTTTACGCCATGTATTTGCATCCGAGTCAATAATAGCAGAGCAACTGCTGCTGAAGTTAGCAGACATAGTATAAAGATCGAAAAAGTCAGTTTAGGCTGTGAGGCATGGAGGTGTGGTGGATGGGTCCAACAAACACAGGACGTTCACCCAGGAGACCACTGCTCGTGCAACAAGTTATTTTTACCTAACCGTGTTGGTTTTGGTTATTTATGCAAATGTACTTATTTTAATCCAGACCACAATGTTTTTCCTAAATATAACCACCTAGTTTTGTTGCCTAAACATAAGTTTTGTTTGAATTCACGAAGTTAACCATGTGATTAAAACTGCAACTGGAGTGAAGCGTCATAGTTTTGGTGCATAAAAGTGACGTCAAGGGTTTCTGAAGCGTCCGTATGTGACGAGCTGTGAATGAGAATGGGGTGTAAAATGATGTGAAAAGCTTAAAATATGTTACATGAGGCACAAAAAGTGGCGTGCTATTTGTGTTCTTTCCCATCACATTGAAAGAGCACTTTTTTGTATGGACCCCAAATGCATACACTCACACAGACACGCACACAAATGCACATAGTGTACGTAAATATATTTTACATTCAGTCAATCATCTGTCAGGTGAGGAGGTGGAAAAACAGTGTAAAAGTAGACAAATCTGTAGGTTGCAGAACGAGGAGCTTCACCAGTTCAAAACTCTCTCTGGCAAATAAATCTCCCTCAATTTGGAAAAGGATGAAGATGTAATTAGCTGTGAATGTAGACTAGGATAAATAACTGCACAGTGTTACACAGTGCAGTAATCATTAATATGGAGCTTGTTCTGCTAAGTGGGGTAAATGGCTTCATAGTGATCACCGTGACTTCTGAAAATGGATGAGATATGAGTTTTTGTTTAAATCTAAGCGATTAAACAAATTAATTTCTCCTAAATGTTCCTTGCAAATAAAATACTACTGAACCCTGCTTCAGTTTTTTTTTTCCCTCGCATTCGAAAAACCTCTTAAAAACCACTCTGGTTTTCAAAATGTCTCTTGTTGGAGATTAATCACAGTGGTGAATAACAGTGACTCAAACTACGTGAGTCAAATTAGCCACAAAGAGCTTGATCACTGAAGAGGAAATGGAAAGAGTTCTCACTTCTTAATGGGCATCATCTTCCTATACATTTCACCCAATTAATTTATGCATTTTGTTTTTGTGGTTGACCAAATGACACAGAAACAGAGAAAATGTCCAGATTGGGTTATCATACATTTCTATATCTTTTTCAGGTGTCATGTATTTGCTAATAACAAAATGGCATATGAATAACACAGCAATTTGTTAAGTAATTTTGCAAATTATGACAACACATTTTTTGCTTTTTCATGTGTCATTTTACACCATGTAATCGCACCGGGCTGAGAAACTGTAAAGCCATCTGCATCAATATTAAACAGTCAGAGCAACTGCTCTGAAGTGAGGAAACGTAGTGTAAAGATCGAGACCGTCCATTTAGGGTGGGTGGGAGGAGACTGCTGTTTGTGTCCCGTGTGAAACTGAAAGTCAACGTTGAGTAACTTTTGTTGCCTAAACATACGTTTTATTTGGCTTCACAATGTTAAGTATGTAACTTATATATGTATGTTAATTTACATAACAAACGTGCTTATCTTAACCCAAACCACAATGTTTTTCCTAAACTTAACCACCTAGTTTTGTTTGCTAAACATACATTTTGTTTGAATTCACGTATCACGTGTTTTAAACTGCGACCGCAGTGAAGAGTCATAGTTTGGCACATAAAAGTGACGTCAAGCGTTCCTGAAGCGTCTCTATATGACGAGTTGGGAATGAGAATGTTAAATGACACACAAAAATCTTAAAATGCATTACATGACGAAACACATGAAAAGCGCCCTGCTATTTATACGCTTTCCCATGAGATCATGTTGTAATAGCACCAAAGTGACACTCTAAGTCTGAAACAACAACCAAATCAATCGAAAATGTGCAACAATATGCAAAATTCTCTTCATGTCAGACCCAATGTAGCCATTTCAAACCATTTTCCGCAGTTATATAACATCATCACATGAGGATGAACCCATCTTGATTTACACGCCCATCAAGCCACAAAACGTTCCCCTCACCACGGGGAGAAAAAAAGATGATAATAATAGGTTTGTTTTCCAAAGGAGGGGAAGCGGTGCACTTCAGCTCGCAGGGAATGACAAATATTTACATGCAGGGCCAAGAGAGGGTCAGGCGACAGCAGCTCTATTATCCCAGACAGACAGGGATCCTGATGTGGAGATGAAGCATCACGCTTTCTCATCTGCTGCTGGCTGTCAGCAAGCCGAGCAGAGACACGTTCATAAGAGATGTCCTTGTTTTTGTTTTTAAAAAATGGCACCGCAAGATTTAAACATGTTTTCCGTGCCAGGCTTGGAAATCTATTCATTTCTGTGTTTGCTATCAATGTTATATTATATTAGAGATGCTGGTAGTTTTTGATAGTCACACTAATCACACATTAATGTGGGAGAAATCTAAATTTAATCAAGCCAAATTTATGTGTTTAATTAAACAAAAGTGGACTGATATTATCTGTAACGCTCACCTGAACAGCACTGAATGCACTTGAATTAAACAAGGGATTTGTGAAGGAATCTGTGTTTGTTCCTACACAGCTGTCAATAAAACGTTATGGTGAGCAAGGACTGAGACATGAGAGAGAATACGGAAAAGTACTGAGAGACAACACATTGTTGGCATGGGATGGGATTTGTTGACAATAAGAAAAATATACAATTTCAACAGTTAATGTTAAACAAAAGGGATTGCAATGTGTGTCTTAAAAAATAAATACATGGGAAATGAATTAATCTGGAATAGGAATTGTAGTGTAAACATGGCATAAAACAAAGCAAAAAGAAGAATTATTTAACAGAAACATGGTGCACAGAAATGTGACTGGAATAAAGGTTATTTTGAGCAGGTTAGTGTGAGGTTGGTGTGCTGAGTTACTGTCATCATGAGCTCACTCTTCCTGTAACATATCAGGTGAAAAAGATAACTTGAGTTTTTGATGATTCACTTTTTCAACTTTTTCATGTGGTTGAGAGTCACAGAGAGAGTTGTTCTGCTGGATGAGTCACCGCTGCTCTGACTGTTCAGCTTCATAATCGTCTGCCCCTGAACTCAACTCCACATTTATGAAAGAGAACGGTTTCTGATTTTGTAGTTAGGCATGCAGTTGTAATCGTTGGTTGTGTTAGGGTTAAAATACTGTGTATTACATATCCTTTGGATTTAATTACACTGCACAATGGACGTATGCTGATGTGTGTCTTTGGTTTTCAGACATTATAAGTGTTAATTCTGATATATCAGAGCTTTCAGAAAAGTCTGACTGGATGTTGACTTAACGCCATTTACAAGTCCCAAACTCATAATTAGGACAACTCTGGTATGACATGAATGCATTAGGTCCCAAGGTTAGGGGCTAGGGAATATATTATGTCAGTGAGGGTCATCACAACATATGTTGAAGCAGAGTTCAGCCACAAAATTAAGCAGCTGGTGGTCAAACAACTGTTCATGCAACAGTTTTTGGTTTATTTTTACACCTTAACATGCAACTTATCTGTCTTTTTTTCCCAACTTATTCAGGGAAGTTTTGCTGAGAGGAGCCTCTCTTTTGCAGAAACATCCTGATCACATTCACACAGTTACACATTCACACCTCCACTGTTGCAGTTGCTTTTTTTTCCAGGTCACAAGCTCGCTTCTCCAACCTTTAGGCCATCACTGCCCACTACATCATCAACACTATACACACACAGTAATCACAATGGGGAGAAAAATAGGAGAAGTGAAGAAGATAATCTTATTCCTTCATTATTTTGTCCATATCCAGGATTTAAACTAACAAACTCTCAGGTTCCAGCCAACAATACAATTTTGAACAGGCAGAGGAACAATTTACATTTAGAATGGCTTTCTGGTTAAGGCAGTGGCCCATCACAGATATGTATTCAGACATCATCCACACCATAAAGTAAAAGCTTTTCTATTCCACATTCAAGTGTAAAATGTCAATCATATGAACCTTAAAGTAACCCAGCACATTTTCAAAAACCTTCACTCTCTGACATCCGGCTGCCTTAAAGATGGAATCATCTGCTGACAGCTGAGGGAAACCCTCGCCGAGCAAAGAGAAAGAAAACACAAAAGTAACACTCGGTGTAGCACAAATGTGGACTTCTTACAGAATCCCTCATCAGAGGATGTGAGTCACTTTGTTTGAGGCTAAAAACAGCAACAGTGTCCGCATGAAAACACACTGTAAGCATTTGTCTCTTAGCGTGTGCTGTCTGTCGGTCATTCGCTAATCGCATCATGAAGATAATGAAATTAAATGGCAATATAAATGTGCTTTAAAGCACAGTGATAGTCACATCTTTGCCCAGCATACTGTATGAGCTCACAGCAGACGGGCAGGTTTGAAACCGAGCAGTCGAGCACCTGTTGTCACTCAAGTATGGAAGTTATTGCACAGCAGGAACTAGTTTGTTCTTCAGGGGTGGTTGCCCATTACTAGGCTTGTTCTACATATCGCTAGAGGCTTCAAGTGATTCAGGTACTCGTATGCACAACACTTCATAGATCATGAGCACAGGGTGAGTAACGTCTGCTTCTCTTTGGTCGGCCACTGATGTTTTGAATTAAAGTAAAGACGCCCTGTGTGGCTCAGTCTGACCAGTTTAATGAAAGTGTGTCAAATTAACATGTCGTAAAATACAGATAATGTGCTCCATACACAGTGATGAACTTTATGGAGGAAAACACAAGAACCGTGAAGTTTTAGATTGGGTTTTACATTGAGCAGGGTTTGGTGATAGATTTAAAAACAAACATGCTCGAGTTCTTCTAAAATGGGAGAATTGTATGCTTTTCTTTGTGATAGCAAACAGAAAGTGTTGGATTGTTGATCGGATATAATAAAATAAGATGGCGTCCCCTTGGGCTTTAGGAAATTATGATGAGCATTATTCACTATTTTCTGACATTCAATCAAGTAATTGAGAGAAAATAATCGCTAATTAAAATAAAGATTTGTTGCAGCCCTAATTAAATCAATTAAGTGATTTAAGTGTGACTAACTCATTTAACTATGATAACCCTGCTTCACTTCTGCTCACGAAAATGCATTGTCTACTGTAAGTGTTCATTTTCATCAAATCCTGGACTTATCTTGTGCTTCCACCACTAAATCATGACCATGACCAATATGAAGCCAACGCGGAAATGCCAAAAACTGCAGTTCCTCGAATGGCCGCTTGAGGCTGGCTCCAAAAGCGAGTAAATCCCTGTAGACCGCCATGTTAAAATGACCAACTTTACAGCAGAAATAAACATGTTTAGAGCCTGGTACAAAAACAGTTTTGGTCTCTATAGCTAATTTCTTGCTCTGCGTCCATATTTTATGCAGTCTATGCTTTAAACAGGCAACAGTCCAGTTAAATCCATAAATGGATATAGTTGTGTTGCTGTCTTTAATGGTAGGAGCAATGTAAAAACAAAACAGAAACTTTTTAATTGGATAAGAGACTGCTGGCTCTGGGCTTTGATTTTCTATGCAACGATCCATATTACAAATGTATACACTCATGGTACAGTGCAGTGAGTGGGTTTGGGATGAAAGCCCTCACCAAATGTTTTATAACGACATCTGGAATTGTCCGCCGACTGCATGCAGGATCACTCGCAGGCCGAGCAGCTTGTTTGGAAAAGAAACAGTGCAACATGTGTTAGTTCATGTTGTTATTTCAGTTTTGGATCTGACTGCATTCACAGTGTTCTTCCAGCAGTTTTCTGATATGGAAGTCGTTCAACACACTGTGAGCAGGAAGGAGACTTCACTGTCGTCCGCTTTTCATGAATATCACAGTCTGACGCCTGATGTCACTTATGAACAAATGGAAATCTCTCTCAAATACCACAACAGAACCGCAGTCCGGCGGGGCAGAGTGAATGGAAATGTGGGCAGAATGAGCTGCAAGATTTTGAGGACCAAACCATTGTGGCTTTGGCTTCGACAGAAGGAGGAAACAAGGACACTCTTGTCCCAGAAAGAATTAAATATGGAGGCATATATTCAAAGAGACCAAATAGGATGTTAATGCATTCCTCTTCTGCTTAAAAAACAGAATATTGCTAAACAGAACAAACCTTTCTTACACAGAACTACAGCTCCACTGAAAGCTTCAGGGAGTTTTGACAAAACGCTGCCTCACTTTGGAGCTGACAGACGAGCTAAGAAAATGGTAAAAACATATGCTTAATGGTACTTTTAAATGTGTAAGTCACGCCTTGATTTTCTGGGCGAAGGTCGGGTCTGTGCTCCTCCCGAAGTAGCGTGTCGTAAGGGGATATTGTGGCCTCTGACTGGTAGAGTTGAATCCTGGCAACGGGGGCAGACATCTGACTCCCAGATGTTTCAGACGGCCTCTAATATGCAGCCAAGACCCGACTCACCTAAAACAGCACATTCTGAATCTGTTTCTCTCTTGTTCTCTGTCTCTTTGTCTCTCTGACTTAATTCTCTCCGTCGTTTGTTCTCGGTTACTCTGACTCACACTCCTGCCCTCACACATGCGAGGTTACATGCATAAAAGCGCACCTACTGCAGACATATGTGCAATATATTATACTGAGGATTCTTCTCCTTTTCTGTGTCTCTCAAACTATCTCCAGCTGACTCATCTCTCACTTTAGTTTGTTCCATTTTTTCTCTCAGTCTCGCACTCTTTCCCTCGCATCAGCAAACCCACACTTATGCAACTTCCAACATTCCTTGCATGGGCTGCAAACACAAATCCGCAACTTAAAAAGAAAAATGCACAGACCAATGTGATCTCATGGGAAAGCGTAAAAACAGCATGCCACTTTTCGTCTTTAGGCTTTTCGTGTGTCATTTTACGGCCCGTTCTCATTCCCAACTCCTCACATACGGATGCTTCAGGAAACCTTGACATCACTGTTATGCACCAAGCTATGTTGCTTCACTACGGTCACAGTTTTAAACACATGGTTAACATTGTGGATATAAACAAAAGTTATGTTTAGGCAACAAAACTAGGTGGTTAAGTTTAGGAAAAACATCGTGGTTTGGGTTAAAATAAGGATGTGTGTTATGTAAATTAACTCACACAAGTTACATAATCAAGGTAAATAACCAAAATCAATGGTTAAGTAAAAATAACTGGGACAAGAACATCGGTCTCTTGGGTGAGGGTCCTGTGTTTGTTTGATCCATTCACCCTAAACCGACTTTCTCGATCTTTATACTACGTCTCCTCACTTCCGGAGCAGTTGCTGTGAGCGTCTAATATTGACACGGATGGGTTTACAGTTGAAAGCCCAGTGAGACTTTATGGTGTAAAATGACACACAGAAAGAACCCCAAAAAAAGCGATGTG
>JAOVVB010112318.1:0-12743 GCA_028570985.1 Heterobranchus longifilis
ACACACACACACACACACACACACACACACACACACACACACACACACACACACACACACACACACACACTTTTAATGTTTGATATTAAATAAATGAGTTTACTATGAATGCAAGCACTGTGAATAAAGAGTGCACTGAATGAAAATGAATGCCTTCAGACCGGAGGTGAAAGTGTTTTTTCTTGCTCTTACAAGCTTTAAATTTTACGATGTACAAATGAGTTTGATTCACACTGGGTGTGTCATGACACTCTGCCAGAAGTTAATTTGTCAATTTTGAAATAAAGATGACTGAATGTGCGTACTCTGAATGCACCTGTGTCCGGGCGTGTCCCTGGCTTTCTGGCTTAAGTGTGTCTGAGTGCAAAAAATATTTTTAGGGTTGTTAAACTAATTCTACACACCCAGTCAAAATGGTGCTCTATTTTTTTTTAGATTATGTATGTTTGTACAGTAGTAAGTCTATATTTAAAGGAATGGTTCGGATCTTTTGAAGTGAGGTTGTATGAGGTACTTATTATCCATAGTCAGTGTATTACTACAGTAGATAACGGTCGGCACGCCCGCAGTTTGGAGAAGCAGACAGGAATCTTGACGGAAGCTAAGCAATGTACTGCTGCTGTACCATCAGTTGAAGTGTGCGCTATATTTAGAATATTTTCGCAGTTTTACCTTGCCGTCAGACTGGCCCTTATGATGCGGAACTGAAGCCGATACATCTATGCTCTCTTCAAAGCCGCCAGTAATTTTACCTCGCTGAACGTGTGAGTTCCTGGTCTACCACTGCCTCGGTCGGTTAGATGATTTTTAGGACTGTACCCAAGTGAGATTTTTGTCAGTCAACTCGGATACAGTTTATTACCGTTTATGCATGCGTGACATGGTGCACGGCATGTAAACAGACAGATCCACAGACCACCGTCTCTTATTAAACTGACTTGGTGTTAGTATAAACGCTACTTTTTTTCATAGGGACCATCAAGCAATGCTTTATTAAACTGCCAGATTTTTGAACGGTGTTCAGCAGGATGTTCAGGGTGACAGCGACATTCAGTTAATATAGTAAACGAGCCAAGTTAGCCCTCTACATGATAACTACGCTATCGATGGATTGGAAATGTGAAACAACATTTTTTGCTCACACAAGGTGTCAAAAATATGCCAGAGACCATAGTGTAGCAAGTTGCTTTGGGCTGTAAATTCTCCACTTCTAAGCAGAAGGCACGAGATGCCTACGTTTCACTCACCCTGGGACGCACCATAGCTTCACAGCTGACTGTAAGCAGAGCAGCGTGAATACAAGGAGGTCTCTGCAGCTAATTCTGGAGGCCAAAATGCAGCAGTACATTACATAGCTTACGTGTCGGGACTCCTGTCTGCTTCTCCAAACTGGGGGCGTGCCGACTGCCATTTATGTAATACACTGACTATGGATAAGTACCTCATACAACTCCACTTCAGAAGATCTGAGCTATCCCTTTAAGAATGAACTATTGCCATCAATATAATAATATTTAGGAGTTGAATAGAGGGCATGTCCATTTTCAAAATTAAATATTTTAGAAAGAAAACTGCATTGTGTATCTGATGCAGTGAATGCATCTTTTAAGGTTAGAGTTTTTTGAGGCATCTCACATTTTTAGTGTGAGTCATTGGTATTGGTTTGAATGGAGAATCTTGCCCTTTAAGAAATGCATGTTTAAGACTTAAGGTTGGAAAAGACTTGGTCAGGGGTTGGTAGATAACAACATGTACTAACAGCAACAACCAAGAGGAGACCTGTTGTATATGCGGTCTTGTTAACCTTAGAAACCAACGCCTAATCTTCTTAATGTTGTCGTCAGGACGCTGGTCTGTGCTGTAGTTATGAGAGAGGAGGGGATGATAAGAGCTGATGTCAAACTTTCCTAAGTGTTAAGTCATTTTGTTGCACTGCCTCATTGTCTTAAATGTGAGAATGCTCTTTGAGCGAAGGTGTAGGGTTTTGTCTAGATGTGTGTAAACTATAAATGTGCAGAGAGCTGAGTGAAGTGGACCCTCAGGCAGGGTGTCAAACATAGACTGGTGAGCCTGAGGGAAATGATAGATAATAAAGAGCAGATAGTGGTAATAATGACAAGTCAAACATTAGAAGTCAAACAGGTTTCTCAGTGTACATAAAGTCCTGGGAGCGTTATGATGTTTGGGAATAATTAAGTGTATTAGGGGTGTTGTGGTGTTTGTTTTGTGAGTGATGATATGCATCTACAGTGTATGTAGATGTGAAAATGTAGAAATGAATAAGTCTTATTAACAAGTGGGTTTGTCCGGCAACTGTTTTGTCCTCCTTTTTTTCTCTTAAGGCAAGCCAGTGTGTGGGTTTGAGCAGGAAGCTGCACTCTTGGAGAAAATGTCACCCCAAGCACACACACACACCGACTCGGCACAACAGCCGATCAGCTTACTCTCTGTGTCTCTCACACACCACCTACGTAGGAAAATCTGATCATGTCTCTCAACTTTCACAGCTTTGTCAAAGGCTTTGGCAGATCAAATCATCTTTACAGGCTGTGCAGTTTTGCAAGGCGTACATGTTGCACAAACATAGTGTTGTTGTGATGTGTTGTCAATGCTGGAAAATACAATTTTACTTTCAATAAGTGGTCAAAAGAAAGCAGGGTGCGTTTGGATTGACATGCCAGAGAAAAGGGGCTAAGAGAGAAATATGATTCTTTATTTAAATGGAAAAAGCTGCATTCTTATTACAAGAAACACAAGAGTTGGCTTCTACTGAGGTTGAAGGCACATACAATCCTAAAAGACCTCATAAAACAGTGATGTGACAGTTTGCAGAAAGCACAGTGGCTTCAGAAATCATTCTGGTTCATTTATCATCTACCTTTTGTGGATGTGCAGCCTGGATAAGAAACCTTGCCATGACAGCAAAAATGTTTTTGTGTAAGTGCAGAACTATGTTGTTCAGAGGGGTATTCAGTCATGAGTCACAACTGTGGGTCAGCTTGGTACCGATCTATACTAGAATTTACCTGTTTATTGTTTTGCAGTTGCTTGCTGACGTTGGCAGCTAAGCATATATCATGTTATCTTCAAGTTATTCCACTGATTTTCAGTACGAAACTAGTGTGGTAGTCAGCTTGGTCTCTTTTGTGCTGTATCTGAAATCACTCCTTCATTAGCTCTTCCCTACACAACAAACACTTGTATATTCCAACAAGTTATAGTGAGTCGGAAAATTGAGATTTAGGACAGTTTTGAATCGTCATCATGCACTATCACTTCCTCGTGCATTGTTGCATATTGGTAGGCTCACTGGACGTTCAGAGTATAAAGCCTGCCATTGGACGCGTCTCTCATGCAGCATTGTCCCCTAAACTTCTCCAGTACGCCATGCTTTATTCACCTATCTTACTTTTATCAGGGTGGATGATGATTACAAATATATAGGGAATGCTGTAAGATAGTTGATAAAGTTGTTCCGGGTTTCCACCATGGCTTTTTTGATAGCTCAGGAGTTGATGTTTATTATTGCACCTGAGTGTTTTGCCTTTATACCCTGTTTCTTGCTTCTTTGGAAACTCCAGATGTGCAGTAATGTCCGTCACACAAAAGTTAAATAGGAGAGCTCTGAATGGAAAGTGGATGCACCACCGATTTTAAAATAGGTTGAGTTTTTTGTGTAATTATTTTGGTAAACGATATAAATCCAAATGTGCATTGACATTATGGTTATCGTGTTGTAGATCAGAGACATAAATCTTACTGTAGTTGTATTTTGAAATCTCTGTAAACAGTCGGTGAGAGTTCTCAGGTGGTCGGTATGACTCAAGGTTGACTGTCTGCTGAGTAGGTGGCTGTAGAGGACAAGGAAATATCTTTATAGATGTCACTCTATGAATTAGTGAGTGGTGGTACTCACATTGTGTGTGTGCGTGTGCGGTTGCGTGTGTGTGTGTGTGTGTGTGTGTGCGTGACTCATCCTGAAAGGGGTCAGATGGGCCCTTCTCAAAGCTTTTCCCTCTGCCAGCAGTCTCATTTCCTTCATAGTCATTTTCATTCATATCTTCACCAAGTTTAACTCTTAGTTTGGTTCAATGGTGTATCTATGTTGGTATATTTATATATGTATTGGTACATACATCCAAACCTATACCATGCAAGTTGAGCTGCAACAATTAGTCGACTAATCAATTAGTCGAGCAACAGAAAAATAATCAGCAATCATTTTGGTAATCGATTTTTCATGCATAAATGGCAGAAATTGCTGTTTCCAGCCTCTGAAATATGAAGAGTTCCTGCTTTTCTCTGTTTTATATCATATTAAACTGACTATCTTTGGGTTTTGGACAAAACTAGACATTGCTGGATATGTGAATTTCCCCAAGGGGATGAATAAAGTATCTACCATTTAAAAACCTATCACCTTGGACTTTTTTCACTATTTTCTGAAATTTTATAGACAAAACGATTCACTGAGAAAGTAATTGGCAGATTCATTGCTAATGAAAATAATTGTTAGTTGCAGCCCTACATGCAAGATAACTACACTTCATCCTCTGTGGTGGAAATCACCTTATGTAGGACTTCAAGCATGGATTGAATCTTCATATTCTTCTTTGTTTCACATGATTTCTATTCTTCAAGATTCTTCGTAACAGCCAGAGCCAGACAAAACTAATCTAAGATAACTCAATTTTATGCAGACATATTGGCCCAGAATCAGATACAGTACTCCGATCAGTTAAAGTCCTCCTCCAGACATGTTTTAAAATGTGTAAAAATACTCTTAATCATCTGTTTAACCTGGTTTTCCCCAAAAAAAAGTAAAACAAAAACTCTTAAAAGGGGCTGGAAGCACATCTACTCCTCTCCCTCATTAAGAAATTCTGGATCTGGCCTCAAGCCCCATCCACCACTGCTGCCATAATTACACTGGTCACTGACTTGATGATTTGTTTGTTAGACTTATGATGTCATAAAACCTGGCTGTCTCAATCCAGAATTTTGAGAGTGTTGTTGGCACACTGCAGATTCAAGGCAGAAATTCTCAGCCATGGCATTGACTGCTCATTTCACTCATGATATGTCTTGTAGCAAATAAAACACACCTTATAGACATGTTAACACGATGTTAACACAACTTGATCTTCAGCAGAGGGGCTCTCCCCACAGTAGGCCTATGAACATTTATTTCAAACACAATTCTTGTCTTTTACAGCCTTTAGCGGCCTCAAGTGGTAGGGAGCCTCATTATCAAAATGATCCTTCCAGAATTCCAATTATTTTATTGTGATTACCATAAAAGTAATGAATTTGTTTATTTTTGAACGTATGTCATCTAATTAGATTTCTCTCCATCTGTCTCTATATGTCTCTATTTGATCTCTTACACTTGAACAACCACTTTGCCCTGCAGAGCTGTCAGTCACCCCATTACTTGCTCTTTCAACCCTTGTTATTTTATTCTTGCCTGCAAACGTGTGTGTGTGTGTGTATTTGGACAGGGGGGGAGAGGGTTGAAATTTGCATATCCTGGGCGGACTCCTCTTATCCTGTGCTCAGTTGGGCCCTCAGGCTAAGGTGTACAGATGACTCATTCACTCTTTAGTCACTGCAAGGGTCCCCTATACCAGATAAATCCTGGATGGGAGGACGCTAACTGTTTACCTGCCAGTCCAAACAGTGTGAAGTGATCCTGCTCCAAGCCTCAGAACCTGATTGCACTGTAGCTCTTCTAAGGCCGCCTTCCTTAATGCTGCCCCCAGGCCAAAATATATCTGGCAAGTCAGTTGTTTGCAAAGGTATTAAAGTGTTTTGACAGAGCAACATGTCCGGTAGTTAGAAAGGGGGTTGTTTATAACTAAGACCTTGGGGGAGTTGCATAGGGTGCGCCTGTCTGTTTCACCCCGGGTTAAATAAATAGGTAAAGATCTAAAAAAACAAAAACTTCAGGTACGTAATGATTATTGGTTGGTGATGTAGATGCTTTTTTCGTCTTGTGGTTTATTTCCAACTTGTAGCCTGCATTAGGCAGGGTTCGTATAAAGTCGTGAAAGTTTGGAAAACGCTTAATTTTGCCCATTATTTTTTCAAGGTTAGATATATGCTTGAATTCGAATATACTCCTAAAAAAATGCTTGATTTTCATTTTCAACATAAAACGGGTCTACACAACCACTCATGTAAACCAAAAAATATATATATTTGGAATGAAACAATCCCGTTGTCACATTTGTTGCGGTCTTCTGGCGTCTCTCATGAGAGGTGGATCGGTGCTAGATTGACTGACATGGGTGCCAAAATGTGTCGTGAGGCTGGCGACCATCTGCTCTCAGAATACGTGCTCGTCCTCTGACCTTTGACATTGTGCGTGCATGCACATTGAAGGTAGCTAGCCAGCTATTGTAGCTACTCATCAGCTACTAGAGAAGAGGTGGCTTTTGCTATTGCTTCAGAAACATTCCCGTCTGTAGTTTTGATAACAGCTGACTGGCTAAAAAAACATTTAACAGAGTGGTGCCAGATAAGACCAGAGACGGTGGATAAACCGAGAGTCATTTCCTGTATCTGTGTCACGTGTGTTTAGTTACGGCCCCGCCTCTTTAGGAGACTACAAGCTGTTCTGTGTATTGATTCCAATGGAAGAAGTGAACGTGATGATTGATCCTTTTGCCCCATAGTCACCAAAGTAAATATTGGACCCAGTTTTCACAAGCCACATATCTCTCGAACATTGTGACACTAAAATGGCATTTTTCAAAAGGACAGATCAGGAGAAAACTAACTTTGTTCGAGACCTTTTTCTGGCAACACAGCTAAGCTAACATCTGCAACCGCGTACTCATTTTTTCATGCTAAATATGTCTGTTAGTAGTTTAGATATCTAATGTTAGCTAATTACATTATGCAAATGTAACTTTTCATCCATCCAGATGACGTCTACTACACTTTCAAACGAGACTGCGCCCACTTGGGAGACAGGAAGTGTGTATCATTTCTTATCACTGGCGGTGCATATCTTTGTTGACCTCTTACTCTGGTGATTAGCATGCATTACATAATCAAAACATACATTTAAAGTTAATATAACAGCTGTTAGAATAAACAAAGTGTTTGTATACATTGATTTGCTGTGGGTATAAAGGAACTTTAATTTTCACAATTGCATTGATAGTAACAATTTAGATGTGATGAAGACTTCGGGAGTCTGGAAAGTTTTGGCTGAGGTACTGTGAAAGTGCTTGAAAAGTCCTTGAATTTGGCCTTATTGGATTTAATGTGATCTAATGAGATTTCAAACTGATGTTCCATATAGGTGAATTGCAAGCGGCTGGTGTCCCATTTGACACAGGTGGTAGAAACCTCCACGTCACTGTAGACAGGACATGAAAAGCCCCCAGCTGCAGGAAGAACAAAAATTCCCCAGAGAGCGCTTTTTCCATCTCATGTTGCCGCTTACTGCACAACAGATAAACACAGTAATGATGCAGATTTCAGTGTGGTGTTAAAATATATAGGCCTAACTGTTTAGGTGCATTTTCTGCGTGGGTCCATCTATTACAAGTACAGGCAATCCATTTATCCACCGCCATTTTGTATGTGCAGCTAGCAGATGTAACCGTTTTAAATGAGAATAGCTTTGCCTTGGTTGTTCCCTTTTCCCAACTTCTTAACAGATACGGATCAGTGTGTGGGAATAAACAGCATGCAAATATCATTACTTTATACACAAAGGCCTCTTCAGGGTGCAGTGAGCTGCCTCACTTGTGAATAAGTGTTTCAGAATGAGAGGGACTTTTTTCTCTAATGCAGAGCCAGTCATTCAGAGAATGCTTGCTTAGAGAAAGTCCATTAATAATTCAGTTGAATCACACCTCCTGTACTCTCATTTTCCCTCTGGGTATTTTTCATGATGTATAAACTGCGTGAAGCATACAGGAACACACTAAGGGATTAGTATGGTTGATAAAAATGCATGCATGTTGCAAGTCTTAAACATCAAAAGGGAACAAACTTCTGAACAGCATTTTTCTCCTCAGTGAGGACATGTTGTGGGAATTTGTCCTGTTTTGATACTAACCAAAAAATATAAAAGAAAAGCAACATTTTATGACCAACATCACGTTTCCAACTTGTAACAATTCAACCACTTTTGGGTATTTACGTATGTTGCAGATGTCTCTTAGTGCAAATATGTGCAAGGTTGTTTAAATCAGTTGTGTGTGTGCGAGTGTGTGAATACACACATTCGCCCTGCATGTTACTGAAGTGACCCCTTTTTCAGAAGATTCATTCTGCGAAATGCCCCGTCAGGCTGCTCTATTTACGTGGCCATGGGACGCAACGGCCGTTTCTGAAATTAACCCTTTCTGAACCAGGATGCCACTGACGCACACACATGCACACAGACACACACAGGGTGCAGTAGGCTTGGCTGTGCAGCCCAGTCTAAATGAATCAGTAGCAGGTTGTTATGACTGGGACCGGTAGCCATTCGGGACTGGGATGACAAAGCACGGACCTCAACGTGTACTGCTGCTGTCAGATAGATGGAGGCTCAGAGTGCAACTGATTGCATCACATGCTTACACTTAAGAATATATACCTTCTATGCCAGTAAGGCACAGAGCTATGACTAGAAAAATAGTCATAAATGGTGCATTGTAGTAATATCCTCTGGATGTCTTAATCAATGCCACAGTGGCATACTTTGCTGAATAAGCTAGCTCAGTGTTTTAGAATGTTACTATGTAGTTTATGTTACTGTTTAGCTGATGCAGGCAGTGTTTCAACAAATGTGTTTACTAATAAAAACCATTTGACTTAAATTATTCTGTTTTCTGAAAAAAAAAAAGATAACAAAAAGAAATGACAACATCGTACATTATGGTACAAATCTTTATTTTTATTTTTCAGCTCCTTTACAACACCTATGTGACGCTGTAGTCAAGCCTCTCGAAAGACCACACACACACACACAAGCCCCATCTCTGTGCATAACGTAGTGTTTTTCCTGCCCCATCTCTGCATGACGTAATGTTTTTCCTGCATGCCTCTACGGCGTGTAGCCTGAGACAGCCAATCACCAGCAGCATTAGATCTTAGTACAAGCGTGCTGCATGCTTATTGGCTCACTGACGAGATTTACTCATATTAGGTATTGAAATGTGGTAATGAATGACGAGGCATTTTTCAATACTCGATAGTATTGACGCAATTCAGTCATTGCCCAGCCCTACTGTCAACTATAAAGTGACTTTTGAAAATGTGTGTGTGTGTATAAACTTTTACATCTAGATAATCTTCATACAATAACCATCTTAACTGAGGGTCAGTAATGTTATCTGGAAAATCCAGTGGGAGAAACTTTTCATTCTTATCCTGGTTATGAGAAATAGTAGTGACTGTTTACTGATACATATAAACCATTTAATCATGCATTGAAGTTCATCTGAAAAAAATGCAATAAGTTCCTTGTGTCATAGTTTGTACAGTTGTGTTCCTCTGTTCCCTGTAGCTAAAAGCAGAGACGTGTCTCACAATAAACTGGACTCTGAAGTGGTACCCAAAGTGGCTCGCATGACCGTCTCTGGCAAGAAGCAGACCATGGGCTTTGATGTTCCCAGGTACCTAACGCACATCTGCACACAAACACACATCGTTCTCGTATGCTGGCATGATTATCATCTGTTGTGTATCATATCCTCAGCACAGGGGAGAACGGCGTCGTCCCTGCTTCGGTCCGGCGCGGTGGCAGCCCTGAAAACGCCACCGCAACCCCCGCCGCAGAGGCCACGTCCAAGCGTCCCGAGACTCCATCTAAAGGGTCAAATGGAGACGAGCCCTCCACGGTTCCTACCCCGGGCCGCACCTCTGGAAAGGCTCGGCAGTCGATCAATATCAAGACAGAACTGGAGAAGAGGCAGGGCGGCAAACCTCTGTTAAATTTGGTGGTTATAGGTAGGAAAAACAATACATAATAGCTCTCATAACTTCACGTTTTACTTCAGTTTATAGCACATTAAGGGATACTTTGCTCTGTCATCTTGGTGTGGGCCTCCGCTGTGCCACACACCACTGCACACATCTGCACACATCTGCTCACACTGCCATGACACAGAGCTGGATTTAAATCAGCAAAATATCTTTAAGGGATCAGAACAATAGCAAGGGATAGAAAAGTTGATTCTGCCCAAACAAGATTGGAAAAAATGACGCTCACTTCCACCTTCCAGCCTCCTACAACATTTTTTTTACTTGCTTACTATCCTGCAGTACACACATTGTTCTACAATTAAATATACAGAGGAAGTTCTGCTTGAGTTATTAAACAATATACAGTACTACTGTAACATTGTTAGACTGACTTTTTGATGCATTAAAAACTAAAGCTGGAGTCTTTCCAGTAGAAACATTTCTTCAACAGTCTTCCTTCTTCCAAAATCTAGTTTTCTTTCAAAGTGCCATGCAATAGATCCACATTAAAATGTCCACACATTGCAACATAGCTGTTTGAAAAAAAAAAGTCCCAGTTTTTCTGCCGCATCATTGAATTTGTAAATGTACACGGTTTGTTCCTCATACAGATTCTGACATTTTCTGTCTGACATTTCTCTGCTATTACTTTTAATCTTCGATCTGCCTGTTTAATAGCAGTATATGAGTTGAACTGCAGACCAGTGCAGTTGCTCAATCATGTTTTCTCATTCTCAGTTACACCAGAAAAAGTGACTTGGTAGTTTCAGAAGTGCAGATGATTCTAGTTTCCCACAGCCTGTGAAACCTTTCGTTTTACTGCGGTCCTCTCCCTTCCCCCCTTCTCACCCTCCATCCTTGTTCCCATTTCTGTCTGCCTCCTCTACTTGTGCAATGCTGCTTCTTTCCTTCTCCCATCTGTGGCTTCCCTTTGCAGTATCTTATCTTCTCTCTTCCCCTACCTGCCTTATCACACTTGTTACATTCTTCCTCTGTCCTCACCCTTCCCTCCATCCCTCCCTGGTGCCTTCTATCACCCCCCCCCCCACCCTCTGAGCTCCTTTTTTCTTTCTGTTTCTCTCTCTCTACATCCGTAACTCCTCTGCATTATTACATTCTCTGCAGGTCATGTGGATGCAGGTAAAAGCACACTGATGGGCCACCTGCTTTATCTGCTGGGCAACGTCAACAAGCGCACCATGCACAAGTATGAGCAGGAATCAAAGAAGGCGGGAAAGGCCTCCTTTGCTTACGCGTGGGTCCTGGACGAAACTGGCGAGGAGAGGGACAGGTACATTTTGAGCGTGAAGCTACACATAAATAGATAAACGTGTCCCCCTCACACTGAGGTCAGGATTGGTTACTGAAGGACAGGGACACTTGATGCTTACCAAACTGCAGTCTCTTCCTGCTGTGTGCTTTGGTGGATAACAAACAAGTCTTTAACGTTTTATCCATTTTAGTGGTGCTAGTGATGGCAACTCGAAGGAAAATATGTTTTATAGAATATGTCCCCGTTTGCCGTCTCTGTTGTTGTTGTCACCAGAGTGAAACAGAAGCGAAATGCGCTAGAAACAGAAAGTGATTCGGGTGGGAATCCATATTCACTTATCAGTAACTTCTGAAGCAAATGCGTAATCATAAAAGCATCTGACTGAGAGCCTCGCCCACTAGAAGACGTTGCTCTTGAACTGAAATTGACCGAGGCTTTAAATCTACATGACCTTATATGGCAGTCCAGCTACTCAGCATCTCACCGTCCATCCATAGTTTTATTTACAGCATTTTCACACGTTAACTTCTACACAAATGCTTGTACACATTACAGATGCATGTTTTTTAACTGGGTCGTAACAGAAATCCCCTAATTTATTTGTGTTTGCTCCAGAGGTGTGACGATGGATGTGGGCATGACCAAGTTTGAGACGAACTCTAAGGTGGTGACACTAATGGATGCGCCAGGACACAAAGACTTCATCCCCAACATGATCACAGGAGCTGCACAGGTACACCATGTACAAGTATTCAAGCAGCCTGCACAATGCGTATAAACCAACACAGTGGATGATAGATCTGTCAGAGTATGTAGCTCCTGATGTTGCTGTTATAGGTGTTTGTACAGTAAGAGGAATAGTGATAGTGTGTATCCTATGTGGGATGAGACGAGTTGAAACTTGCAATGTGCCAATCTGCAGCGCTCTAAAACCTGCCAGTTCACACCAATGTGACAAGATGAGACGGTGTATCATCTCCATAGCATTGACTCTCTGTACTCTTGTTCTAACTTCCTGCTTTTCTGGCTTTTTAATAGCTGGATATAATTTGTAGCGTCATAAAATATGAATGAAGATGGTGATAGTGAGATACTTATGACAGTCTCTCTCTCTCACTCTCACTCACTCCTTTTTTTTTTTTTTTTTTACTGTATAGTTACCCCATACCTCTTTTTTCTACACATTCTATACTCTATAGTATAGTGTCTATCCGGTGACACCACAAACTAAATACTCCCTAGCTCCCATAAGGTTAGGCCTAGAGGTCTGGAATTGTATACACATGTCCTTGACGAGATGTAGATGGTATGTGGTGATTTGCATAGTTCTGGTATAAAGCATGTCCAAAATATTACTTATTTACAGTTGTTCTTTTATAAGCTTTTCCATTTGGGTATGCCAAATAGGTGAAAAAAAAGGTTGGGTGCTAAAAGTTGAAAATGTACAATTATGGTGCAGGGCAAGCTCTTTCTCATTTTATTTAACTTTATTTAAATG
>JAOVVB010112327.1:0-12743 GCA_028570985.1 Heterobranchus longifilis
AGAGGAAAAAAAAATGGACTCATCTCCTTCTTAAAATGCACTATGGCAATCTTGATCCTGGATATACAGTACCATGTGAGGTCTCACAAATGTGGGCACCAGGTCAATGAGGCCTTGATAAAATGTGTCTGTATTCTGTAAGAGTCCCTGGCTGTGCAGCGCCTGCAGCACAGTGAGGATCTTCATCTTAGGAGCGCTGCAGGTGTGTAGACGGGTCAGCAGCTGCAAGGACAGGTCCTCTGGAGACAGGCTGCTTGGAATACACTGCACACAAACAAACACTCATTAAGATCTCAACATTTAGCATTGTGCATGATGGTTAATGGCAGATATAGATGCTTGACATATAGGTTACCTTTTTATCAGGATACAGGTCTTTGAACCAGCCTTCATCTGCAAACTGTTTGAGGAACGTTGGCACCTCAGGGGTGGGTTCCTGCGGTGGGGGTGGTGTCGGGGTCTTTGGACGAGGAGGAGGAGGTGCTTTGGGTTTGGGTTTGGGTTTGGGTTGCTCTGTCTGTGAAATTATCTTTGGAGGCTACAGGGACAAACACAGATAAACACATAGATGCACACACAAATGAGCTGCTGTTCTTTTGTCTTCTGTGAAATAAAGACAACACACGCTCCTACCTCTTCATACTTCTCCACTACGACAGGTTTCTTGGGTATGACTTTGTCAACAGGCTGTGGCTTGACTTTCATCAGGGTCTTTGGTTTAGAGGTAGCTGCTGGAGCTGATTTCTCCTGCAGTTAGAGAAACAGATCAAAACGTTGCTTCTGTTCTGCTTACTCTTGCTAACAACACACTTTTCTGTCTGTAAATTTCTTCAACAGAAGTCCAGAATGGCTGAGAATAAGGTTATGTTTATCATGCAACAGTTTTTACCTTCTTTTTCTCCACATTCACAGGAATCTTTAGTTCAGGTTCAGGGCGGACATCCTCCTTTAAGGTAGGAAGCTTACAGGGCTGATATGGTTCAGGATCAAATGAGGTTATATCAAGTGCATGTGGGTCAAACGTGTCCTCCAAATCAACCTTAAAACACATAATTATCCTATTAATTTATTATATATGTATCTCTGCACAACGAAAATGTGCAAAACATTCAAATAAAATTGCTGATTTCTGAAAGCTGAGGCAAAAATACTACCACATTTGTATCATGCAAATGCCACTCAAAGAAATATGATTTTTTAGACAAAGAAGCTTGTAGATTAATATTATTTCATTTGCATATCCAGAAATTAGCTATCAAATCTTTAAGCTGATGCACACACGAGCTTCAGTGTGTTAAAGGAAAAGTGAAAGTCGAGTTTATTATGAAACTTATTTGTCAAAAGTCTGTGTATTCTTGAAAGCATTGAAAAGAAGCAGGTGAAATAAGTGGGGGAGGAAGATGAAGAAACCTTAACATTGGGAGGCAACCCATATATTATCTTCATGTAGCAATCAAAAGCCTCTTTCTTGGTTTCCATTGTACTGGGAGGTTTCCCTTTTCTGCATTTTACAGAACCTCGCAGGAGTGCAGCGAGGTCCGTGGTGGAGGTCACTGAGCGCTCACAGTCCTGGAACGAGACGGATGGAAATTATAAGTATTTGAACACATGTTTCAGTGTGCCATTAACATGCGTTGTCTTAAAATCTACCACACACCTTCTGTCTCCACATGTGTTCAGTCAACAATACATTTCTGGTGATTGCTGCCAATTCCTCTTCCTCGCCTTCGTCTGGAATTGCATTCCTGTTTGCACCAATATTGCTCATATCAGGGCATTGTTATGGATTCTTTTTTAATATGTATTAAATAAATCTTACTTTATTGTGCTGCACTTTTCTTTATTCTCGGTGATAGGCATGTCAGGAAGGGGCTCAGCATAATAAGTGTAAAGGAGCTGTGAAAAGAAAATAGGATTAAGGTTTATATTTTGCAGCACACATCCATCAACCACACTGTAAACTGACTAGTTACCATTTGTTGATAGTAGTGTGGCAGGAACTTTGTGCAATCCATCCTGTACAGATCCCCTCTGATGCCAAGAAACAGTTCCCCTCCAAACCCACTGTGAGCCAGACCCTCCGGCACTGCGTTCAGCTGCAGCGTCCTGGAGGGGACACAGATACATAGATAGACATACACTACTAAATTACTGCATGCTTTTCACATCTGTAACACAAAACATCAGCGGGTAATGAGCTCCAACCTGATGAGGCGATTCTCCTCATTCCAGATACACACGGTCCCATCTGAACTGCTGGAGACAAACACCTCCAGATCAGGACACACACACAATCCTGCAAGAGCAAACACCCAGTTACTCACACACATACAAACAAACAGTACAACACCACACCCTGCAGTTACCATGTAACTAAAAGTAACAAGGGGAGAACTAACAGTGCTACTGTTTTTTTATGTTACCTACTGTTTCTATTTATTTGTTTATATATACTTTTGTGTTTTTGTGTTCTTGTTTATGCACCTCATCACCAAGACAAATTCCTTGTGTGTAAGACTCATATTATTGTTCAGTAGGTCAACATTCCCTGTAATAATAGAATAGCTACTAAGTAGTTAAAAAATAACTACAGCATATGTTCTTTGTAAGATCCTGAACAGTTACCCCCTCGTTCCATAAATTCACACATTTATATATATTTTTTACTTTATTTCCATTGACAAACCTAACTGTTGTTGCTGTTGAAACAGTTGACTACATGCATATCCACAAAAACTATATGATAGTAGATGTGCACGAATCCTTGCTAACATAGTCAATAACAGGTGTCCATCTCTTTTTGAAAAATAACTTCACATCTTATTCCCCAGTATATATATATATATATATATGTGTGTGTATATATATATGTGTGTGTGTGTATTGGTACACTGTACATTGCAGGCTGTAATCTACAGTGTAACTAAAAGGATTTTCTGACCTGTGAAGTGTTCTGAATGTCCTTCGTTGGTTGGGTAATCAGTCTGTCTCTGGTGCAGTAGGTTAAAGTGCATCAGGTTGTAGGTGCTACTGTTGGGCTCCTGAAAGGTCAGGGCCAGCTGGGGCCCCAGCGCTGCCATGTAGACTTGAGGCTGGCCACAGTGCAGGCTCCGCTGCTGGCTGAGACACTCCTGGACGCAGGGGTTTACTCTCCACACCACCACTGTCATGTCCTCACCTTACAGATTGGGGTAAAATCGTTACGTCATCACTAACAAACATGCAAAGGCACTAAAGTTACCTTGGGAAATACCTGTGGAGAGGAGGTACCCGTTCTCAGGATACACCTGCATGCTGGTGACTCTCTGGCCATTGTGTGCCGGCATCCGGTGCAAGACTTTACCATTATCAATTTTCAGAACACTCACACAGCCTCCACTTTGGCCGAGAATGATCAAAAACCTGTCAAGCACAATCAAATTTGCTGAAATAAAGATACTTTTGCCCCATAGTATATTTACATAAATTATATTTAAAGGTACTATGTGAAGCAATATACATGTATTAAATGTTTTTTGTTGCCAATGTGTGAACGGATTGTAAGAAACTGAGACCTTCCCTGACTTTCTCGGTTGCCTATAACAGCCTGTGGACTGATTTCTATGTACTAGAACTCAGGATGGTTTTGCTGGGAAAAGCCAAAGGATGAGATATTTATGTGCGCTCCAGAGTGCCTTGCCTCTTTGCAAGCCCCCAGGAAGAGTAAGAGGTTTTGAAGTCAATTTGACATAGTAGCCAAACTGTGGAAATATATTTACCGGGTCCGTCACATTATGCCATGGGGCCCAAAAATACTTTTTCCCCCTTGACTTACGGGGGAAAGAGACGTCTGTAGTGACACAACCCCTGCAAAATGAATAGTTTCATTATTAGAATTTGGTCCATTCGGTCCAATAACATTTGGAAACTCTAGAAGAGCTGCAGGATTAAATCATTTTATCCACATTCAAGTTAGCCTAGGGCTAAACTGGAAGTTGGCTCGGCCGGCGGAATAGTGTGCTTGCTCTGTGGGCCCCATAATACTGAAGCAGTGCTAAAGATTCAGGTAATTTTATGCCACTGAGCAACTTTCTTAGGAATGAACAGGGCCCCTGTCTCCAATACTGTATCCAGTTCTCTTTTTTCACGTAAGCACACAAAAAAATTAAGTTTTATCTAGTGAAGCCCATCTGGCCAAACGGGAATATGACCGACGTTGGGGGGGAAAAACTAGGGTCAACATCGGCAGGGCCTTCGTTTACTTTTGGAGATGAAAACTGACCCTGAGTCGGCTTTCTTCCATTGGACAGGTAAGCTAACATTACTGCAAAACATGTGAAATGTGTATATGTCACGTCACTGTTGCTGAAGCTCTGGATGCTGACTGCAGTTCACTTATCAGCCACCGGTGTCTCTAATAACAATTCCACATAGTACCTTTAAAAGCAGACAAAATGCTCACTTATTCTTGACATCATCGAGAGCTGCCTTATTCCTGTGACTGCATCCTCTTCTGTCCTGCAAACTCCTCCACTCCTCCAAAGCTCCCTGTGTTTCAGCCACATAACTGTAGAGTATCAGGCAGCAAGCTGGGCCAGGGATCGGCAGATTCTGGGCATCATTCACGGTCACATGGTCCCTGTGCTGCCAGGGCCCCTGGCCTCTCCCCTTCCACTCTTGCATCAAAGTGATTGGATTAGTGAGTGTGTTGGCTTGCAGCACCGTACCTGTGTCAGTCAGAGCCAACAGAATCTCTTTCTGCAGGCAGTAGTCAGCACACAAAATCCTCTGCTTTGCCTTGAAAGAAGTCAACACTGCTCCTGTTTCTGCAGCCACAAGCATGATATCACTGTCCCCGCTCACACAGAGGACTCGTGTCGGGTAAGGAGCAGGGAAACGGGAAGCTAGGATTTGTCTCAGTGGAGCTCCTTCATCCTCTTTGAGTTTACAGTGGAGGGTGTACAAGGTTCTGATGGTCCACACATCAACTCCCTGGTGAGAGAAGGAGATGAAAGTATCTCCCTTTTTAGTGCCACCTATGTACAACGGAGGGTTTTCCTGCTCTGTGTGGACACACTCGACCACGTCACCCTCTTTCACGTTCCAGCAACGGATCGTACAATCCACAGAGGCTGATAACAGCATGCTTAATGCAGAGCAGTAGAACAGAGAGGTCACCACACCTAGACACAAATGAAGCAGATTTTTCAACATTATGCCTCATCATAAAGAGGGGGAAAAAAGAATATGGATAGTAGGCCTAGGGCTGAGTATCTGTAAAATAACCCAGTATCAAGTAGTATCGAAAATTCCCCAGTCAAACAATACCTTCATTTTATCCTTTTTGTGGCCAGATCGAGAAAAAAAATGGTTATGATAATATGGTTTTGCTCACAGCCAATCACCGCAAGCATTCTTCGATTTAATGCGACGTGTGATTGGCCCACTACCGCAGCAGCTACAACCCATACAGTCTGTGGTGTGGTGAAGTTGAGCGCTGTGTATTTCAAGGAGTTGGCATTTCAGCGTGCCGAGATGCCACAGAAACATTCGAAAGTATGGCTTCAGTACTCTACTGGTATCGATATCACGTTAAGGGTACTGGTATTGGTACTGGTATTGTAATTTTTTTAAACGACACCCAGCCCTAAAGGATAGATGTTATAACTTTACCATTATGTCCTACAAAAGCCACGCGAAGTTCCCAATCTGGACCCCATATTCTAATGGAGAGCTCTTGACATGCAGTGATCAAACAGTCAAGTGGAGAGCAGTACACCATTGCAGTGATATCTCTGTAAAACATAATGTGAAAGTTAAAATTCATATTCCACACCACATCACACACATTTACATCACATACACACCCTGAGCAGAGATCCCTCTTGTGCTCCAAAATGTTCCCGGCATCAAGGTCGACCACCGTCACGACCCGCCCGCACACGACGAAGGCTCTGTGGGGCCTGTCAGATCGTGGGGGAGCCAGTGCCATGTGAGAGAAAGTGCTGTGCTGCAGCTCCTCCAGTATCTTCACCTTACACCTCATGAGCATCACCGACCACACGCACACGTTCCCCACACCTGCAGTCACCAACTCTGTGGAGTGCTCCGCAGCCTGACACACACGTATGTCCAGGGCATCGTGAGCAGCGTCCAGCGGGCGTAACTCACCATCCAGAAGTGTGAAGACAGGCCCCGGGCCCCAACCCACCAGACAGCCAGGGATCTTTGTAGCAGTCAGGCCCATGAAAGGGAGGTGTGCTGAGGAGGTCTGCTTGTGGCCATCAGCTTTGTAAAGGCACACCGTGTTGTCTGAATGGAGGCTAATGAATGCTGCAGCAGCTTCCGAATACATCATGAAACGCACGGGGCTGTCACAGGAGATCTGCTGTAGGTGATGGAGACCATGAGTGAACACATGCTGCTTGCTTTTAGAGTGTTTTACCTAGAGACAGACAAAGAGAAAGAATATAAGGTATCTGAAAGTGCACAAAACCAGTATGCATCATGTTGACTTGGTATACCTTGCCCGTAGCTTGCTCCGCTTCCTGTTTGAACAAATTCTGCTTTCCAAGCATCCTCCCATTTGATGTCCTATTCTCTGGAGACAACAGCCTCAGGGATGGTCTGGGGAAGAGTACTGGTGTTGTTCTCGTCTCCTCTCCTGGGGCCACCATCCCCACCACTTTCTACATGCACACAGGACTCTGCTGCATTCACTGACCTTTTGCACTTTTACTTGTAAAAAAAACAAAAACAAATTTGATATGAATGCCCAGTGGTGTTTTGTTTGCTTTAAAAATGGTAGTTAACAAAATATGACATGCTGCAATTACACAAAATCAGTGTCTGACAAATCATCTGCAATTACTGCTTTATTTGAAGTCAATGGTCAAATCAACTTGGGGACATTCTCTACTTTGTTAAGATGGGAAAAAATAGAAAGGGTCATCTGCCAATTCTAGGAACACATGGGGACCATCCATATATTGTATACTTTATACAATGGGACCATATTTTTCCTCTTTTCTTTTATCTGTTGTGTTTCATACTACTTTAATACCCAAACATGTTAAACCTAATGTGAAATTCAACAAATAAAGTTTGGGGAATGCTAATGTTATGCTATTTGGTCATACAGGCAGATATATTAGCTAACTAATTTAAAAGTGAAAAAAATAACCATGGAATTCAAGTCATTATAATAAGACAACCAACAAACAAACAAACAAACAAACAAAACTCACCTTTTAGCTACTCCTTGAGCTAAAGACTAGCTTAAATCCGTTTGTTTTGTTGAAGATTTATAGCGTTAGGTAACAGTCTAAAAGGTGGGTAAACAAAGTTAAACTTTGTGTTTACCTTCCACAAACTACTAGTTATGTTGTCCGGATGCATCAGTACGTCTGTGTTCTCCACAATGTTGAGTTAATTTAGCTAAAAACAATGAGCAAAACTAGCATAACTGTGCTAAAAGTTTGTTCCTGGCGTCGGAGGGCGACGTCTCTGTTGCTAGGCAAAGTGTCGCTCGGCGACAACATCCATGGCAGCAGGTCGCACAACTTTAACTACAAGCAGCAAAGGTTTTATTTTAATAAAATAAAATAAAATAAAATAAAATAAAAGTGTCCTTAGTTAAACACAGGGCTAATTCTAATTCTATGGCTGTACCTGTCATTGAGGAAACTATGGGCATGTCCTCATTACTTTTTCTGGGAATCTGAAAAGTTTAGGAGCCTGTTTGCCTGTTTAGTGAGACACAGTAGGCCATTAGCCTATTACATTTTGACCACTTTTAGGCCAATAAATAAACAAATTATTCATTATTTCACCACCAGAATTACATTCTTGTCAATGTGCAGAATCTATATCCAGTGAAAACCATGTGTCTCCAAATTTGGGGACTTTTTTGATTACATTTTCTGATGAAATGAAATAAATTGTTTATTATTAATTCTCCAAAAATCCTATTAGATTATCCACATTGAAGATGAAAACAGGGCTGTTTTTCTTAGCTCATCAAAAGTTGTGGTCATTTTGAAGATATAGTTTTCACACAACAAAGACCTTCATGCTGGGAAATTACATTTTGAGACAATATTTATTGTTGAACTGAATAAATCATAATTAAAAATGAATAAAAATATATAAACAGTGAAAACAACACTTTATTTTTTGTGTTTGGTTATTTAAAAAAAAAAATTGGCTATGGCCCTGGTTAAACATATTGTACTTGAACTCGGGTTAGGCAGGTGCTTTTGAAAATTGAGTAACACACAAATACAAATTCCCATAGAATTAAATAACACAACTACAGATATAGTCTGTTTATTTGTATAAAAATTAAAGTTGTTAAGTACAAATATTTTACATTAATCAAATGGTAGAAAAATTTACATCAACACATATTTACATTATATGTTTCTTATAATGTATTTATGGAGGATATTAAAATATATTGTGGCCCCTGTAAAGGATCTTTGGTATTCAGCCACATTCTTATAATATCTATGTTCATGTAAATTTAGGAAGAAAAAAAATAACACACATCAAATGTAAATGTATGACATAAGTGACAGATTTATATATTGATCTTTATGCTCCTCCAGAGTTTTAGAAATGCAGTAAATCCTTTAAATGAACACAAACACATCCGTATAAATGCAGCCATATACAAGAGGCAGTGTTTCAGAAGGCTTCAGTCATCATACTCTCCAACTTCTCCTCTTCTGCAGTGATGGGCGCAGTAAAATGTCTTGTGAAATACTGCATTTCTATCTTTCCTGACTGGTGTGCCAGTGCTATTCCTGAATATGTGTTTTGTTGTCCTGAGTCTCCGAACACAGCCATGGCTGTCACCCTGAAAAGAACACAGCGTATCAATATAACAAATCTAATATATCACTGAGAAAAATCCTCCCTCGTGTGTGTGTCTGGTGTTACCTGTCAGAGTCCATCCTTTCTGTAACCACAGGCTCGTTGTCATTTTTCAGCAGGTCCCATATGTGGAGGTTAGAGGCTGCGTCGAGCACACAGAAGACTGCCGGTCTGGTTTGGGCCCACTGCAGTGAGACCACTGGTTCAGCAGCGGTACCGCTCTTCCACTCTGCCACAGGCTGCTCATGGCTGACCGCGTGCAGCCTGATGCTGCCGTCCCCACAACCCACCTGCAATAAGGACAGGGAAAAATGATAGAGTTTATAGTTTTAGATTATCTTTTATATCTAATGGCCAAATGGCCAATTTGCAGAAAAAAAGTTGCTAATCCAGCATTGGCAACAACTGCCTACACTGCAAAGCAACCTGGAAAAAGAAGACAGATTTTTCAAAAAGAGAGTCTAAAAGAGAGTCTGACAATGAATGTAATAAAATGTGTCAATATCGGTGAAGCGTTTCAGAGACGGAGAGAAAGTTTTGCTAATAGTCTTCTGCTAACCGTAGCCAAAGACTCATGGCTAATTTGTTCATGCTGATGAGCTACAGCCTCAAATCACAGTATGTCATCTCAAAGGACTTTAAGGGTCTACAAGTTTGCAAAGAAATCAGGACATTAATTCTCATAGAATTGCCTCTATATAATGGCATTAAGATCACAATCATGATTGGGATGTACAGGTTACTGTAGGAAGCACATGCAACTGCCCATGCTCATCTGGTGGGAAGGGCTTCTTTTTTTTTTTTTTAACCTTTTCCATGAAACTGCCTATCCCAGCTTTAATGTAAAAAGTACTCTCACCAAGAACAAGTTTTGCCTGAAGGGAGAAAAGTGGATTGAGGTGACATCAACAGGTCGAACTCCAGCCTCCTTAAACCTGTAAAACTTTGGTGGAGCCTTCAAACCGTGACTTGTTTCATGATTGACCAGACCCTGGACAGAAAGTATATTAATACACCATCAAAAAATGACGCAGAACAACTGCAGGGCATTGAATCTCTTGAGGATTTGAATCACACTCTGGCAGACAAGCTTATGCTCACCATATTGGTGCCGATAAAGAAATGATTGGAGTCTGTTGGAAGGAACTTTAAATGAAGCGTCTGTAACGGTCCTGTTTTCGCTGCATCCCGTGGCGATACCCTGCGGACCAGACAAACCGAGAGGGGGGGGGGGGGGTCAGATGTTACCACATTCCCAGCCCAAAACAAACTGCAACAGTGGAACGCGACACTTCATCACATTCACACTGCACATACATGACCGTGGATGTGTTTCCATCAGATGACAGAAACAACAGCCCCAAAGAACATAACAAACAAGATCGTATGACCGCGACAGAGCAGCTGTGTTCTGCTGCTGGGAAAAGACATTGTGGGGTATTTTGAGCGCAGTGGCTGGCAGTGACGGATGATCATCACAAGCTGTTTATCAGCCTCACCTCTCAGCAGTGAGGAGGTGGGAGCTGTGAAGTAACTTCACTTTGCCCCCAGGCCGGAGCCCTGCGTGAGAGAACGAGAGAGAGAGAGAGAGAGAGAGAGAGAGAGGTTGAATCTGGTGCTACATGTGTGAGAAAGATGAGTATGTCTGTGGAAAAAGAGGGAGTGCTCTAAAACGTGACTGCCTTACCTAGATCTGTCGGAGAGCCTGCCTCGTTGGCTTTTGGGAGTTCTACTACCACCTAAAGGACACAGAGGGGAGTCCATCATGGAATAACATGGCGTTTTTTTAAATAAAGTTCAAGAAAAGTTTTCAACACAAGGCTGTTTATGAATGGGTAGATGAGACATTCTGAGCCTGCTAAAGAATAAACAGTTAATATCGGATTAGATTGAATGGATTTTGTCACTCTTGCAATTATTTGTCTTACTTTTATTTAGGCTATACTCATGCTGAATGTTTTGGAACTACTGCTCCCATAATTTTGGGGGATGTAAACGGGAGTCCATGAGGCAGCTGTGCGCTAGAACTTTTCTTTAAGCCTGTAATTGTTTACATTTTGGCAAACTGGCACCATTAAAAGTACTGTATGACGAATTATCTATTAACAGTTTCTGTTTGCAATGTACTCATGTGTGTACCAAAATATTAATGGATGACTTTGCTACTGAAGAAAACTTAAAAAACGTGATGCAAGTTCTGGAGTTCTGGACCACCTATTTTTCTATGATTTCTAAGCAGATTTGCGGTCATTTATTCACGATAAATTCCTAGTATGTAAAAAAATACCTGGCAATAAAACGATTCTGATTCTGATAAATAAGGTAATAAATCAGAGATAATGATATCCGCGGCAAGTCACGTTGAATCTAAAAATATGTGTATCGTGTGTTTAGATTTTTCAGAATCAGAATCAGGTTTATTGCCAAGTAGGTTTTCACATACAAGGAATTTACTTTGGTGTTTTGGTGCATAACATAAACAAAGTCAGAGAAAATTAAATTAACAATAAAAGCAAGTAATGCAAAAAAGCAAAAGAAAATTACAATAGAAATATGAAAAAAATACTATAAAAATATGTACAATACATCTGAATAAAAATGAAAGAGTTGTGCAGTTTTTAGAAGTTGAATCATTCAGGTGTTTAGGGTTTAATTGCCTCCATGAGCCACTGCTGTGAGTGAGCGGTGAATCAGCAGGCCAAACTATAATAACTAACTTCCTGTTGTTTTTACAAACATGCACCTGTCAGTTTTACCTCATCAGTATCCTCGCCTCACATCTCTCCCTCCGTGCCTGTGCCCGTGCCCCCCCCCCCTTTCAACTCTCCTGTGTGGAAAAATATGTAGGATCTACTTTGTATCTCAACTTACCCAGAAATTTAAAACCCCGATTTCATCCAGAGAAGCCAGCTGGAATGACAATCCTGACGACTCTGGATTATGAAACAGAATACCACTTAACGATACGAGTAATGATACACAAGATACACAAGATACACAAGATCTTCAATCAAGCAATGTGTTAACCACTCCTATACCATTCCATACCTTCCTCAGATGCCAGAAGGGGGACCTCTGGCCTCAGCCCCCCCGCTACAGTGGAGGGGACGACTTCTACAGACGTCACAGATGAGAAATGGCCCGAGCCGGCCATCACTGCATCTGTGTTGACAAGGTGACAAAAGAGAGGATATCAGCACCAACACCACTGTTAGGTATGAAAACAGCCTCTGAGAGAAAAGGCAGAGACTGTCCTGAATCACCATACACAGAAAATAAGGATATCGCCTGCTGACAGTCACTTCCTCACAGTGCAAAGAGTGAACAACAAAGATGACTGAGTGAAAGATCAAGGGGCGTTATACTCTCAAAATAAAGGCAGACAGAAAAAGCTTGGTAAACGCATGCTTGGTGTAAGGTTGCGTAAATTAGCTTGACCAATGACACGGTATATTTACAGGCTTAAAAGGCATTTCAGTTTCCTCAAAAATGCATTAGAATAAGAATTAATTAATTAGAATTAAAATTAAAATTTCAAAAAGGGGCTTAAATCTTTTTCCCTGCCTGCCATTAGCAGTAACGTTACATGTTTTTATATACAGTGTTAGCAAAAACTGGTTGAAATATCCCCAGTGCTACTGTTCCAGACCTCTGACTTTATGTCAAATTCTCCAGTGGGCGGGGGGGCGTGGTTTGTATATGTGGACCTTTATTGATTAATCTGTCCATTCATCCATCCATTTTCTGCTGTTTATCCAGGAATTATTGTTATACTGCTGGCATGTTGGTTAACATGTGTAACAAGCTGCTAGATGTTTTATCAGGCTGTTGATGCCAGCATCCTTTTCTTCACTATGGTCTGTTGGGGGGGGGGGGGGGGCGGAATC
>JAOVVB010112345.1:0-12742 GCA_028570985.1 Heterobranchus longifilis
AGATAAGGATTATGGAAGAGAACAGAACGTAATTTCTGAGGCCTGAGTGAGATCCAAAGGCTGCACAGCAGGGAGTGAAGATGCACCGTCATGTAGTAGAAAAGGATACAAATGCCTCAGTAATGAAGAGAGCTTTGAAGACATGGCGAGGAAACATCAACAATACATATCCCATGTAGCCAAAAGATGAAAATCTCCCCCAGGAAGTTGAAGACTTCAAAGAACTGCAAATTATAAAAGGGATTGAGAGGATCATGTGGGAGAAGGTCATCCGAGATGGGGAGGGGTTCTGGGTGGAGGGCGTGTGTGTGTGTGTTGTGTGTGTGGTGGGGTGACAGTGAAGGACTCGGATCATATCTGAAATGGGTAAACAGGCTTAGATTTGCACACAAACACGACAAATCCAGTGTTGACGTTATTCCCTGATCCTTTGAGGTAGCAACTGCAAACATCTACAGCTAGAAGCAATAATGTGGCTGCATGTTGCACCAGAGACGTGTTTTTGTCATCATTCTCTTGTTAAAGGTTTTTATTTGAAACATGCCTTTGTGGAAACGTGTAAAGAGTAGCTTTCTGGACTTAAAGAGGAATATTATAATTACAACTCAGTCCTACAGTTCCTGTAATGATCCAGGCCCCATCAAAGAGCTTGGATGTCATTGAAAAAAGAATTTCAATTATTTTAATGGGGTATTTCTGCATAACAAATCAAATATTAATTAAGGTCCTTATGTTGTATTTGGATTCAATTTGAGCAGATGTTATGATTTCATTAATGATTTATTATTTTCTGTTTTTACCAGTTAAACCAGCTTTGCTGTGACACTTTTGTAAAAAGCTATCTAATTGAATAAATGTACCTTTTCCCTTAAGAGTCTCTCGCATCACAAGGACAAGAGATGCCACAGAGAAAAATGTACTGTAGCTATTCAACCAGTGTCTGCATACATGGAATCACTTTGTCTTGTCGAGCTGCAGCTGCATGTATAAATCATAAAAATGTAGATAAAGGCATTCTGCCAAGTAAACATAGCGCACCATACACATGCATTGACTACTGCATAGTCAATACACTTTATAGGCAAAGGCTTCAACTGTGCTGCACAGGCTCTTAAAAGGCTTCTGTGATAAACAGTTGGCTCCACTGTGGCACTGATAATGAATAATAAATGCATATATGAGTACATGTGTGTACTTGTGATTTATTTGCTCCTCTGTGAAGTTTGCCGGTATCTGTATGACAGTGTGTGCTGGCCTCCATCTGTGTTCAGCCTTTTAAGCAGATAGCTGCAGACTGGCCTCCCACACAGACACCCACTGGACAACCAGAGCACTAATGGCAATTAATGATTGCTTGTGCACGCACGCAAGACACAAACATTGGCATCAAAAGGCAATGTGAACAAAGTCAGTAGACTGGGAAAAAAAGCTGTTTGAAAACAACAGAGAAATAGGCCTCAATCATCCTCCATGAACCCACCTACTTGGTCCTGGTCCTGCCCTCGGAGGATAAATTGTGAATCGTGTAGCTTGCCACAAAACAGCACCAGCACAATACCTGAAAGATAAAGAAACATGCAAGTGAAATTAATAAAAATTCAAAAAGAGGAAAAACCAAATAGCCAATAAAGTATTAACCATTAGAGTCCCGCAGGAGCACCATGCCGTTTTTGCATGCAGTATAAATGTGTTATTTTCATTTATTCTAATGATGTGTTTGAATATTTCTATTTTCTGCATCCTGGGGTCCCTAAACAGTCTTGGAATTGCATAAATTGCAAAAAGGTCAAACTCTTGTGCATTCAATGAGACCAATTGTATTGATGTGTGATGATGTTAGTCCCCATAGAAGCGATTTGATTGTAGAGAGACCATTTTCTGAAACTTGACCTCACTGTATAAAATGGCCTGTTGTGATAATCAGGATAAACACAGCCTCAAGAAACTTTACATCCATAAACTAGAGACCTGGGGCATTCAGGGGATGGATGGCTTTCCTATGTATATTCACAATAAGGAGGTTTCTGAGCCGTTTCCAGGACAGAGGTGCTCGCCATCCAATCGCTGAAAAATGCAATTCTTGCAGAAATCTCCAAAGGTCAAACGTTAGCCAATCACAGCATCCTCAAGGTCCTGGTGTCTTAATGTGGTATTTTGGAGGGTTTTGGGCCATTTTTTTTATCAATTTCTGAGTGGTCAAAATGGTTAAATATTGCACCAAATCTGTGTAAGAAATGGTATCAACCCAAAAATTGGTGGAATAACTAGACTAGAGCATGGGAATGGCCATCATATACTTCCATCATAATGTTCTAAGCCCTTATACACTCAAAAACTTGACACAGTGCTGAGCTGCATCTCAAATTAATCTTCAGGTTCTCGGCTTTCAGATGATGTACACCACTTCTTTGTGGCATCTACTGTTGACCTGCTATGTCCTCCTAAACATCCCCTGCACCCTCCGCCCCAAAAAAAGACAAAAATGGGTCTGTATGGGTCTCAGAGGGTTAAACACTCATGACATCTGGTAGTTGTAAATGTGAGCATGAACATTTTGTGGAGGAAAACTC
The DNA here is from genome assembly GCA_028570985.1 of Heterobranchus longifilis. Classification (NCBI taxonomy): domain Eukaryota; kingdom Metazoa; phylum Chordata; class Actinopteri; order Siluriformes; family Clariidae; genus Heterobranchus; species Heterobranchus longifilis. Next base: position 2,571 of record JAOVVB010112345.1, read on the forward strand.
ATGGAGGAGTGTTCTGTAAACAGAAGGGAGTTAAACAATGTGCTGTATCTAATTAGTACAAAGAATGCAGAATTGCTGATACATGCACATATTATGTAATCAGGTTGTGAGTATGTGTATGTTTGTGTGTAGTTAACACACAGGGCCGTGGGGCCTCTCATGTTGAGAATATGCTGTAGGAGGTTCTTCCATCATGGGAAACTGATTTGTAAAAAGGGTCTTTGCATAGAAATTAAATTTAAATTTAAATTTAATTTCTATGGGTCTGCATAGTTCAACCCAGCAGAGATAAACTGACTTCCACTTTAGTTCAAAAACAAGATTTTCAAATTAAACTTGGAAATGATGATTCAAATGGGAGAAATATTAGCAGAATAATGCATGTAAACATTTGTCTAAAAGTCCAAGAATCCATTTGAATCATCCTGTGTGCAGATACTTCTGCATCTTAGTATAGTGACACCAGCTCAGACCAGCCCAACCCTGTATCCACCCATCGTCCTGGTTCCAGTGAAGTCCAGCTGTATAAACAGCTTAATCAAATTGTACTGTCCAACCCAATTCAAGCATCCTTATGTTTCTGGCCAAAGATGTTACTTCCATTTCTACTCTGGAGACATGAAGCTCTGGGAATGATAAATGCTACAGAATGACATCAGTGCTGTAGATCGTGCCAGATGTGGAGGAGGAGAAATTAACAAAAAGCAAACAGATGACAAGCAAAAGTACAGAAGGGAAAGAAAGGCAGTTCTATGGAGAGAAGAAACAGGGTGGAGGGAGTGATTAGGGCCCCTGTTGGTAAAGAGGCGGCTGCCTGGAGCAGAGAGCTGGAATTTGAAACGCGTTGTAGAAAAGGTGGGTTGCTGCCTCACAGGATTTACTCGCTTTGTCGCAGAAATTCAATTTCACATTTTTGCTCCCTCTATACTTTGAGAATCACAGAAGATGGAAACATGTGAAATTACTGTGATGGGGGAGCAATAGTTAGAGGAGAGGGCTGGCAGTAACAAATATGGCAGCAGAGAAAAGATCACCTGTGGTTCAGGCTGCTAAGTGAAGATGGTCCATTATTCCCTTTTCATCATCTGCCTTTGCACTAGAATGCTAACCTGTACCGGCACTGTGCTAGCTCCTGTAATCCCTGCTCTCACAATGTCCTTTCCAGCACTCTTCAACAGAGTCTAATGGAGCATGCCAGCATGGCGGATCTCACTTTGGTTCCATTTGGTTTAGGGCTTCGACATCCTCCTTGGTTTACATAACAGTGACAGAGGTAACACATCATCCACCGTCCACGTAAAGACTCTTCCACTCAGGGCACTTGGCAGCAGATGAGATGCATCCCATAATGAGAAGTTGTGAGGGGGCATAAGATTAATGACAGCGGGGCTCCCTGTGAGGCTGAGGGTCATTAGGCACACCCTCACTAAACTCCAGCAATTAACAGAGACAGAAAGAGCCTTGATTACCAAAGGGCACCAGAGAGGACTCCCATCGCTCACTGGGTCGCTCTCTATGAGGTGCCGCCTCGCCCCAAATGGACCATTAAAGGCCTTTGAACAGAGTAGCACTCCGCAGATTAGTTTCGTAAGGTCCAATTTTGTACCAAGAACATCGAAGATTGCAATAGGACTTACTTTTAGATTACTGTGACAAAACATCAGCATCATAATTGGTTTTATAACACTGCAGGTTTGAAGTCAAAATGATTTTACTATTAGCTCTGGTCAGTGTTGGGAAGTTTACTTTTTTTGTCTGATGAAGGTCTAGTGGTGAAAAAAAATAAAAAATAAAAATTGCAAGCTGTGGGGGAGTCTGTTTGAAACTTTTCACCTGCTCATCCCTCTCCTACGCACCCGTCTCATGAAATAGATGTGTGAGGTATTCTTCAGTCCCGGGAAGGTTACTTTTGAAATGCAATACTTTAAAGATTACTAGTTACCTACTAAGCCTCGGATGCAGCAACGGTGCCCTCCATCTTGTACTGGATTTCATGAAAACATATGTTATGAGTACGAAATGTTTTGTGCAAAAAATGACAGTAAAAGTCTTAATAAAATGTAGATAGAAAGCAAAGATAGCAGAAGGGGCCTGACAACATCCAGTGCAGGAGAGAGTGCCAGATGTCAGGCTTTATCTCAGCACTGTATATCCGATAAGCCAGACTACAAGTAGTGTAACTGTTTTAATTACTTGATCAAAGTAATGTGACTCATTACATTTGATTTGATTACTTTTCTAACAAATGTTTTACACTGGGCAATAACACTCAAATGTCCTAAAAAATATACATTTAAAGCAGGCAGTGGAGAGAGTAGAGTGCTGTAGTGTAGTTACGCTTACCGAAAATAATATATTCAGATGTAACCCCTTTGTAATCACCAACATTTTGATTAGTAACTGTAATTTAATCACATGTTTTTTCTCAGTAACTGTAACTGATGTAAGCATGTTACTCCCCAACACTGGCCCTGGTATTACAGTGTTGTATCTGCACTTAAAATACCAGAGGCTCTGCATCAGATAGCACTGAGAATCACTGCCCTTGGTTTTGCTGTGGTTTGCCTCCCACACCGGGCAGCATTCAGAGTGGTGTACTTCATAGACAGGGCATCTGGGTCCAATAGACAAAGGTTACACTATTTCATTAAAACTGTCTCCTCCTCCTCCACAGCCCACAGGGAGTACTGCCAAGTAACGGAGAGCTCTACAGCATCAGCTGAATGAGTGGAATCCCTCTGACACAATCAGGGCAGGAGGAACAACAACACTAATGTGTGCATATGTACACTACATTCATATTTCAGAGCTACATTACGACTGGTCGGTGAAGAAATAGATGAAGACAATTCCAGGCAGCTGAGCCAAGATGTTGTTGTTTTCCGAAACATAAGCTACCGAAGATTCCAGATACTATGAATCAGTAAAGTGAAAAATCGTACAATGTAATAGAAATGCAACCTCCCCTTGTTGTTGGATAAAGAAAACAAAAGCAAGGTCATGTTGTATCTATTTTTACATGAGACTTCAGCACGTCTTGACTTTCCAGGAAATCCATGCAAACAGCTAGGGCAAGAATGCTATTATGCTTTTATGGCTTGCCGATCTGTGGTTTCATCTCCGAAACTAAAGGTACGGACATGCCCAGACAGAGGAGGGCAGATACCATTTTAAAATGAGTTATGGGGGTTGAGCCCAGAATGGGATTGGTACCTGCAGTTCCCTGTAGAGAGGAGATGGCTTAATACTTTCTCATCTGTACATTATTGACTCGCTACAACACCAAGGACTCTCAGAGGGTACGGTATGTGTGTATGTAAGGGACAGGCCTTCCTCTAATGGGTTTTCATCTTTTCTTGAGCGGAGAATTGTGCAGATAGTCATGTCTGGACAGCGGACAATGTGCACACATCATTCCCAGGTTTGTGGAGTGCCAGTGGCCACAGAGACGCATCGAAGCAGCAGAGCTTGCCAGTCAAACAGCTGTTTGTGCCACTGATACTGTGGAGGAGTGAGCGAGTCAGTGCATGCAGTGGAGAAGGAAAGAGACGCCTGAGGGGAAAAGGGCAGCAGTTCACCAGCAGGATTTGTATTCTGTCTGACCTTCATGCCACCAACAGGTCTGACATGGCCACACACACACACACACACAACATATAAGTCATACGGCAGCCACCTGAAAGTCTACAGGCTTCAGCTGAGAGGAAGCTGCTCCAGGACAGCAGGAAGAAGACGAATGCTTCCAGCTGTGGATTCTCACATAGTCGAGTGAATTTGGTGAAGTGGAAGGAGAGTTAAAGATGTACAAGAAGATAATCATACAGTACTCAACACTCGGCATCAGGCAAATACACGGTTGGAGCAACTGCAACACAAATTTATGACATTTATGAAATTGTGGCAGACTACACCCAAAACAACGGGGGACCGTGCTTTTACAGTTTTAGCTCCAACACTACGGAACAGCTTTCCTTTCACAGTCAGGTCAGCTGGGTCTGTAAACATAGACTGTATATATGGACGGCTTGACAGCTCCCCAAAAGTGAAGCCGAAACATCTTGATCGCCCCCTGGTGGCTGTTTGCAGTATAGGTCATAAGTTTCTCCCCCTCCATGTTAGCGGATGGGACATGAGCCAAACTAGTCCCGCCCTACTGTGCTGCTATTCTTGCCCTAGTGTGCTGCTAGTCCCACCTTTCTGTGCTGTGATTGGCTGGTACTAACCTTAACCCTGACCTAATCCTACCACCTCTGACTTTTGACGCGCCAACCTGACAAGTACGAGCCAATCACAGCACAGTAGGGCAGGTCTATGGCGAAACAACGGTGGGAAAAAAATTCTGCAGTGGAGACGCTTCATCCATCTTTACAATACAGTCTATTTTTAGCTGGACTGCAGCAATGCTGGGGACCAGCCCTATAAATGGGAAAGTCTGTCCGTCGCTGAGTGAGTGATAAAGTTCAACCATTCAAGTGAGTGATGACGTCACTGGAGTTGCAGCTTCTCCATTGGCTGTTGCTCTTTCAAAATGATTCAGTGGGACAATCAGTTCAGTACACAACAAAAAATATTACTGGGACCACGACAGATGAACATTTAATATCCGGGAATTCACATAATAGACACCACAGCTGACTATCCCTGTAACAATATGGAAACACAACGGTCACAGTCAAGCCACATATTTGGTTTACACCTAGTCTTGTTTAAAAACATTTAAAACCCCACTTAGATAGGCAGGCACTTTTATTGGTTTGTTGCTTGCAGTTCCTTTTGGTTTTAATTGTCTTTTAATTCTGTTTTGTTTGTTATATTGCTTTTATTATTTTTTGGCTTTTTGCCTTTATTGATAGTACAGCTGAAGATTGACAGGAAAGGGGTGAGAGAGAGGGGACGACAAAAAAAATGGCCGCTGCAGTGAGGACTTTAGCCTTTGTATATGGGGCGTGCACTCCACCACTGAGCCACCGGTGCACCACATATTGCTTTTATTGTCGAGTATCCGTGTTTGAATTATAAACTGTATATGTGTTTTCATGCTGTGTACTATAGGCATCGAAGCACTTTGGAACTGCTGTTTTAAAAAGTGCTGTATAAATAAAGTTGAACTAAGTTTACAAGTACTGAAGAGTGCAGTGTGTCTCTGCAGCCTCTGCAAACAAAAAGCAGCCATAGAAGCTGCTCACTAAGCCAGGGGATCTGCCATTCACAGTAACCCACTGGGTCTTAATGAGATCCTTTCTGCGAGTTCTCCAACAGATAACAAAGTCCACAACCCACTCCTGCTTTCTCGCTGTCCCACATCCCCTCTAGCAAAGCTTCCTTGTAGAGCACACAATAAGTCTTTACACAGTGTTCCAGAAAGAACAATACTGGTTGGAAGTTCAGTATTTGTGATAGTCACAGAAAGTGAAAATGCGTGGGCTTAGGTAGTGTAAATATTACAATATTAGGACTGCTAATTGTTAACAGTTTGTTACTCTGCATTTCCAAACCTCCTAAATAACCTGTTGGCTTACAATAATGAAAACACCTTCCCAAGTGTGATTATTTTTGTAATTAACAAGAACAGGTACAGCAAGTCATTAAAAGATAACTGAGCAACTGTACGTCAAACTGAGTCTACTGAAGAAGCTATTGTTTGAGGAGACAGCACAAAAGAGCAGGCTGTTGCTATGGTTAGCATCAGCAAAATCTAATAAATGCTCACTTTGTGCTTTGCTCGCACCCAGAGATTAGTCACTGTAAATAAGAGCTGAGCTGTGCCCCAAGCCTCTCATGACACATCCTCATTTTTCATTCTAAAGTCTTATAACTAGAAGATCAGAGGGAAATGCTGGACAACAGCGCAAGTCGAAGCTTCATCAGAGGCTATTGTCTTGATTGACGACCTCTCTGCAACCATTAATGTCGCAGGAGCACTTTAGACTCTAGCTGCATTGCTTTTGTTCAGGTGGTACAGTAAGGGTTTGTTAGAGAAGCAATTACCAGGTCGAGGAAGAGGATAGATTGCAGCGGATGCAGAGGTGATAATTGAGTTTGGGGCGCAGAGGCAAAGATGGGAGGGGATGAAAAGGATATGAGGGCTGTTATGATTGTAAATATGAAACCCAGGAGGAAGGAGCCGGCAAGCGCTCCAAGAAAATAACCAACAGAGAGGAGGAAGACGGGGGGGGGTCCAAGGCTTGTCCTGCACCCGTCTGGTGGTGAGAAGGAAAATTGACACAACACACTGAAAAAAGGGTTATACCGCCAGGGTTCTCAGAGTTAAATTTAAGACTTTTTAATACCTTTTTAATACCACTTAGAATGAAATTGAATGCCAACTTCACAGCCACGCTGACAAAAGTTTGAAGGATATAATGGAAATAAATGTCTGATTATTTCAAGAGAGAATCACGATGTATCGAAGAATCAATTTCTCCCCCACTCTTAACTCTCATATAACATCCAAGTCAAGTAAATTGTAATATTACACACACAAAAAATTATACATTTTACAGTTTATGATGTAACGATATTTAATTAATCCTACGAAAGGACAATAAAAAAAATGTAAAGACCTTTGTAAACAAAATTCAATACTTTTAAGGCCTTATTTTGAGAATATCATATAATAATGCGGGTACCCTGGTTACACACATGAAAAAAGAGGCAAACTATTAAGGGAACAAAAAGAAGGCGATAGCACAATTACGACAGAAGTAAATATGAGTGTTACAGATGCTGAAACATTAAAGTGTCAACATGGTTTACGGCTTTGAAACAAATGCACTCGTCAGAAATACGGCCCACTTGGTTCTCGGTGTAAACCAGTCTCCTGCAGTGAGCATAAATTCACATGCTTATTATGCTGAGCTAAGCCTTTAAGAACAATTTATTGGAGTCACTCCTAAGAATACATGGCCTTCTTTAGAAGTTAAATCCTTCCTTGAAAAACAATCCACTCTGAATTATTTGCCTTAGAGACGTCCCCTAGTAGTTAGTGGGAAACAGGGGAAATACTATTGTTGTTCACAAAGACGGCAGCATCGTGCTATTCACACCACTATAAATGTTTACTTTGAGAGGGGGAGGGGAGACTTCCACATGGAAGTCATTGAGTGCAAAAGAGGCCTCACAGGGAGGAGGGGGGGAGAGAGAGAGAGAGAGAGAGAGAGAGAGACAGAGAGAGAGACAGAGAGAGATATACAGAGAGAGAGAGAGAGAGAGACAGCGAGAGAGAGAGAGAGAGAGAGAGAGGGCCTGAGGTGAAGCAAGCGGAGACAGGCACCCATGCGAGTGGCTGATGGAGCTGGCTGCCTTTGTGGAATGACAACATTTCTTTACCCACCACAGACCCTCACATGTGCTCCCCTGAGACTTCGGGTGTGTTAAATGAATGTCAAACCATTGAGTCAGCAAAAACTATGTGGAAGCCGTGGTTGTTGTTTTTGCTTCCTACATGTAATGGGTCACACTTTCTGGTAGCCAGGGTAAAACTCACACAAACGTACTTTATACTCCAGCTAACATGGAAATTAGGGGTGCGAATCTTTCGGCATTACATGAGTTGATTCAAAATTCAATCTGGATTCGGGAGATAGGGGTGCTGCTAATTTCAGGATCTACTCCAGTCCGCTGTGGCAAATTATGGCATGAAAGCAGAGTAGTGTGTATAAGATTTTGGAATTTTTATATTTAAAAAAAAAGTGATATCAGCTGATTGCAATAATGTAAACACACAAAGGCAAAAGGTAAAGTTTACTAAAGCTACATTTGCATAATTAAACACTTTTTACAGAAAAAAAGTTTGTAGTATTTCTCAGTTTAAAAGAAAAAGATGCCTGTTGCACAAATAAAATTGGTCAGGCAAGCTGCTTTTTGATTTCTCAGAACCTTGCCATTTTAAAAATAAATGTTCACAAAATAACACTGTAAAACTGGTATTTCGTGTGGCTTTCAACAAATCACACATGATTACTGTCCATCAGTAGCAATGCCTAGGTTATTTTGTAGAAAAAGACTGAAAAAAATTGATTTTTGGAAAATTGTGAATTGATTCAGAATCTTAGAAGATCATGAAATTTGTTTGTTGAAGATCCTCATGGTATCAAAAAAAAAAGTCTGACAAATGAACCCGTAATGTATCTCCACTTTTCATGCTGTCAGGTTGAAATGAGCTAGCACGCACAACACACCTTAATCTCCAAAGCAAAAGGGGAAGAATCAATCAAGCTGTCGCTAATGAGCTCAGCAAGCTGAAAGGGGAAAATCTATTATCCCCTCTGTCAAAATAAAGACTCCAGTTGTGTTAGCACATTAAAATTTGGCTACTAGTCCCTTGGTCAGTGTGACCATATCAAGACTGTAAATAAATGCATCTTGGGCTCCCGGACAAAAATCTCAAGATGTCAACACAGGATCTGGCTGAATGGTGGATGGGTCAGGACTGCTGGAGCAGGAAGTTTAGTGCCTGTGCGAGGGCAGAACAGCGTAAGGTTGAGCTGCTCTGGGAGCTTGTTAAAATTCCAGTGCCAGGGCCCCGCGTGGCTCACTAATAAGGGCCAGCTTTGTGTGTGGAGCCAGGGCGACCGGCAGGCTAGCGAGCCAGTCAAGTGACAGGAGACGGCATGAAGGCCGGTCACGCCACTCCAGGAACAAACACGGCACTATCTGACTGTTTGTCCGCGAAGACGTGCAGGCTCACTCCTCTGCACATCAATGTACACACAGAGAGAGACAGCAGCCACGGCGTCAACACAACAATCTGCACGCTCGCCTCCTTTTCTCTCCATCTGCCTGCCTGTCTGGGCCCATTTGTGCGATGAGAGAAGGCGATGTCAGAGTGTGCAGGTACTGTACATGTGATGCATCCGCCTGTGTGAATACAACATGCAAATATGGACACATATCTTCTCCCTGACATCTCCCTTCCAGCTCCATTTTTCCATCTGCCTGCCTGAATATGGACCTGTGTGAGTTCTCTCCCCTCTCCATCTCTCTGCTCCCTGTCTTGCCATCTGTTAGCACATCTACTTGGATGGCTTTGTTCGCGAGCAACGCGTAAATAGAGCAGACAGTGACTGCAATGTGTGCGAGCAGGACAAACATGCATATTTGAGTGCAATGCTGGAGAACAGGGGGAAAGGTAGAGGGAAATGAATGAAGCAATTGAAATGCATGAACAAGACACAGCTGCATCATGGCTACTTCACTGAGCTTCCCGAGGATTTGATGCTGTATTCTGTCTGAATTTGACAGTAGCTGTGTTAGCCGAGTTTGTTAGCTGGGAGCGTGTCTCTACCCTGGCAGTGAGTCTCTCCACTGAGTACCTTAATGAGATGCTGACAGTGCCAGGGGCAACTCGCTTACGCAGTCCACTGCATAGCATCTGAGGCACTCATGCGGTTTTGCCAATCACACCCTTTCCTTAAAGCTGGCAGCATCCATCCAGCCTTCCCTCCTCCACACATCCACCCCCGTAATGCCAACTGGAAAAGGCTGCACTCCCACACAATTAAACCTCGAAATATATCGCATTCCGAGGACAGAGACGAATCCGAAAAACGAGATACTCACCGTGTCAGGACGATGGCAACGGCATCATCCAGGACACTCGCCAAACAGCAGGGTGTGCAGATCCAGGTCCACACGCAGCGCTGACAACAGGCCAAGGACTGCAATGGAAACAAAACAAAACAAGAGTTAGTGCTATTGAAGACTTGCAGGAAGCACGAAACTCCTCGGCTAATCACACCGCAAAAGTGGTGGGGAGTTTCACCTCTCCTGCTACAAACAGGAGAAGCCAGGGGAATTAATGTTACAGTTCAACAATGAACGCTGACAGAAAATTTCTGCACACTGACAGCACTGGAAGGAGGATTTTGACAGTTGAAACAGCCAGAGTAACTAAACCAAGCAAAGACTTGTTCAGCCCAAGCGGAAGAAAATACACAATGTTTTGTAAAAGAGAATATTTATGTCTGCAAAGGAAACAGAGCAGAACGAAATGCTATGCTGATCATTGTCCTTTTTCAGTGACTCATTAAGAATAATTTACATATTTGAAACTGTAATAGGAACCTCAAGATATCTGGAATTGTGTGTGATGATGAGATCGCATGCAAGCGCACAAGAAAACAAAACATGAAAATAAATTGTTGGTAGGGCTGGGCGATATGACGATATAT
>JAOVVB010112372.1:0-12742 GCA_028570985.1 Heterobranchus longifilis
TGCTGCATCTCTCTCTCTGTCCTCTCTCTCTCCCTCTCTCCTCTCTCTCTCTGTCTGTCTCTCTCTCCCTCTTTCTCTCTCTCTCCTCTCTCTCTCTTTCTCTCTCTCTCTCTCTCTCTCTCTCTCTCTCTCTCTCGCCTCTCATCAGCGTTGGTGTCTGTTACCTTCAGCACTCCAGGAAGCAGACGCAAGGCTTTAAAATACACCCGCCTCTACGAGCGCAGAATCAATTACCAGAGAGATGAAATTCTCCGATAACGTGGCCTAATGATAATTGCTCTGAATCTGCAATGATCTGACTTACGATACAAACCACTATTGGCATTGCAGCAGCGTATTGGCAGCCAGAGTAGCTGGAATATCAATGATAATTGTTCTGATGTTGATTCGGAGCCCCGTTACTGCCTGGGGTAAACACAAACCAATTGCAGAGAATTGAGCTCTATGGCAAGCGGCAGGGGTCATATTTCACTGATGTTTGTGTGATTTGTGATGAGTACAGTAGAGCAGAGAGAGGAAATGGTTATGTGGGAGCTAACCACTGCCTGTTTAATTGAAGCACTCCTATCACACTGACTGCCGGAGACATGAGGGCGACAGCGCGGCGCAAACTCCCACTAATTCAATAAGCGATCATCAGACTGTTAAAAGGCGGGCAATAACAATAATAAACTCAGTTTCAACTGTGCGTCCAGAAATAGAACGGCTCCTCTAAAGCATCAGACACAGATGACCGCTGTTCATCCACAGGGCTCACATTCAAGGACTTTTCAAGGACTTTCTGGACCCAGTTCCCTCAAATTCAAGGACCCGACACAACATTGAGACACGGATCGAGGTTCACTACCGTTACAACACTGAGGATTTTTATAATGAGAACTAGCAGGCTGGCGTGTGACACAATGACAACCCGGTCCTATCCACAATACACAACTGCATTCTCAATTACGTTTTCGAGAGAAACGTTTATTCTCCCAGATTACTGTCGCAGTTTTAATGTTGTCAGTTGATACAAAAGTTTAGGCAACAAAACTACTTTGTTAGGTTTAGGAAAGATTTTAGAAAAGATCGTGATTGATCGTGGGCATGGTGGATCGTACGTTTGTTACATAACAAAATATAATTACTACTACTACCATGGGATGCATACTGCAGTCTCCTGGGTGAAAGTCTGTTTTTGTGACCTATCCATCCACCCCGACCCCCTCTCTCCTTGGATGTCCGTGGACTTTGATTAGAAATGTTTTTGAAATATGTCGATGCTGCTACTTTTACTAACTTTAAAGAACGTAAATTTCTATTCTTTAACAAAATATAAATTCAAGCACTTTTAATGACCCATGTCTAGTATTTATGTCTATTTTCAAAAATGTTCAAGGCCTTGATTGTTTCCCTTCAAATTCACAAAGTTTCAAGGACACGTGGGAACCATGCATCCAGGATTCATCCAGTTTATCACAGTCGCTGCACAGCAAATACCAGACACACTTCAGGTTCAGATGTGGATCAATCGGAGGTCACAGGGCCGCCCAGAGGGAGAACGGAGGGTGACCCCATTTTGACGATGACCTCCCAAGATTTGGCTTCCTCCCCCCCCCGCCCCCCAACCTCCTTTGCCTTCAACCAACCTTGGCCGATCACGGGAGTCAGCATTTTTCAAAAGTGCCTGAGAGATGTCGGGCTGAATAATGTGTCCTATGAATAAAACACATTAGCTACAAAACATGTTGAATTATTCACATTTCAGAGCCTCCATCCCACCCCATGCAGGAGATATTAGTTCTTCAGTCACCGTATGCTTTGCACATAGTCCTCTGAGTCTCTTGTCTCCCCCATGTTCGCTCCGTCTCGCTTCCCTCTTGATCATTCTCTCACTGTCTTTGTCATCTGTATTTTGTTAATCCCTCTCTGTTCCTCTGTGTCTCCTCTCAGCTGACTCTCCGCTGATGGCGGCCGTCTATTTATACTCCTCAAGTTACTACTTTTACTGGAACATTTCGCTATTTATCTAAAGAGCTCTTGAAGCCGTTGAGGAGTGCATTTGTTCTGAGAGAATCTTTGATGACTTGGTAACACACGACAGCCCAAAATGGATTCATCATTTAGTGTTAATCTGAGGCGACCAGCTGTGAGTTTCAAAGTGAAAAGGACCCGGAATAAGGAGGAGGGCGGTTTGCTAATTAAATACTTGACCTAATATGCATCTTTTGCTCATTTTAATTTCAGCTCCGCCAGGAATTTGTGATTTTCATGATTGCGATGTAATTTGCAGAATCAACAGCACCACATGAACTTCAAAGGGTAAAGCAATCAACCAATCACTGCTTTTTATTGTGCTGTTTGAATATGAAATCCCTCTCACCCTGCAAAATATCACTTTTAAGTCATCACGATTACACTAGTGTGCAACAATGTGGAACACTTCATCAACAAGTCCATTATGGCAAATTTGTTCAGTGCTTTAACAACCCTGACATTCTATTTTTGTGAAATTAAACAGAATTTCACAAAGCTAACTGGTTCATTATTTAAAATAAAAATAAAAAACCCTGAATGTGCTTTTAATCATAAAACAACTTTAAGCAAAACACCATGAGAAATTTAGCTAATTGGTGGAATTTTTGTCAAAAAATGATTATTTAGATTCTTTCTCTTCGATTCATCCCAACACATTCTCATAACTAGACGACAGAGGATGACTGTTCTATTTAATGTTGTGAAACAGCTGCGGTTGAAACTGAGCTACTTGGTTAGGTTCAGGAAAAGATCATGGTTTAGGTTAAAATAAGTACGTTTGTTACGGACATAAGTACATTAAGTAGTTACGTATGTGACGTGGTTACGTATACAAGTAAAAAATAAGTCAACGTTGACTTTTTGGTTTTTATATTGTTGAATTCATTTAATTAAATCAGGGTTCAATTATTTGACCCAAATGTAGCTTCACCATGTCATGTGATATCCTACTTCAGTACACAACAAACAAATGTTATTACCACTACAGATTAACATTTAATATCCATGGTCGCAGTCCAGCCATATATAGGTTTCAACCTAGTCTTGCTTCAGAGCGCTCCGCCTTTTTGGTGCAGCCGCTCCGAGCGCTTCAAGTTGAAAATCACTTTTCAGAAAGGCAGTGTGTCAGCGCCAGCGCTGCTTTTCAGGAAACTATCACAACAAAGAGAGAAAAGCCCATTTATAGGAGCAGATCGGCCAGACACTGACTGGTGTAATCAACCCTCTGCTTACGTAGCATTAAGCTAGCTAGTTAGCTAATGTTAGTGTCATTGTCATAGTGACAAAACCTACACGCAGCCAGCTGAAAAAATACTCTATATGGACACAGGCCCTTAGTTTAGCACGTCAACTTTCTAACATTTGCTAATTAGCACTAAGCACAAAGTAGATCCGAGTTGATTGCAGGGACACTGACAAGTTGCTGCTTCTACTTTATCTCAGAGTTGATCACCAGGAAATCTGCCACAGACAGATGTATGTTAATTTCTCACGGGACGGCAAATATGCTGAAAGCAATAGTCTCCAACTGTGTTTGAGTAAAATAAGCAAAGCAATGAACACTTACAGCACTGCATGTGCAAAGGTGTTGCTAAAAACATTGTGTACTGGAACTTAAAATAGTGCTCCATTTAAGTTCTCATACATGCTGTTGTATTTTTAGTCCACCTGTGCACTATTTCACCCAGAGATTGTTTGAATTTTTAGGCCACCCACTCATCCAACTCTGCTCAAAGACACACGCTGACGCCACAGAGAAGCGGAAATCACAACGAATGAAGGAACAGTATTTTTATGTGACTCTGATGTGTGTTGGGAGTGAGATGTGTGTTTTCATTGGTAAAGTCACATTATACAGTGTTTTCTGCAATTAAGCAGCGTCAACAGCACATGAGACGGTGTTTGCAGTGCACACGGAGAAGCAGCTCTCTAAACAGCAGAACATGACGTCAATGGGCACAAAATTCTATTCCTTCAGCCCCTGCCACGTATCTGAGTCACACAGGCTTTGAAAATGTCTGTCACGGGTGTGGGGTCAGAACAAGCCGAGCAGATACACGATACACAGCTACAGATAAGAAAGCTGCCTTGGTATAATGTGTGTTAATTTTTTAGAGGGAAGATTTGGCGAGCCAATCACCATAATAAATGTTGGCATTTTACGTTTCAGCAAACCACGGATGCGTTACATTTCTTTCATGTGTAGTGGATATCAACGTGATCTCAGGGGATAGCGTATAAATAGCACACCACTATGCTTTCAGGACCCCGTTGAGGTGTTTATGCAACAAAAATAGGGCATTTGTTATGTAAATAATGTAAGTTACGAAATCAACATAAATAAAAATCAACGGTATGTCCCGACCTCTCGTTAAAAAATACCCGGTTTTGTTGGACTCGGACAGAGGTCTGCTGCTTGGCAGCCGTTTCGCATAGGTTTCATGGCATCCACCATGTTGATATGATATGTGTGAATATGTACAAATGTAGAATATCAGTGGTTTGTAGAAACACTTCACTTTTGCATGTACTCACCAGGGCACAGTACGTCTCCGGAGGGTCTCCGCAGGTGATGTTGGGGGGATCCAGAGTAACCTTCAGGTACTGGGTCATGTCTGCGGCCTCTGGCTGGCAGGCCATGTAGTCCCAGGTCAAGCCTTCGTCGGAGTAAACCTGGGACTTGCACACATCGTAGTGGCCCCATGCTGCAGGGTAGTGCTGCATGGCCGCCTGGCAAACACCAGTCCACAGCGCCTGCAGCGTCAACGCCAACTGGAAACGCATGACTGGTCCTCTCTCGGCTCCTTCTCCAGGAGCTGTATCTCCTTCTGAAGGTGTACTAACAAGGGATCCCTCTTCTACTTCCACTTACTACAACTCACTCAACTGGAGTGAGGAGACATGCCAAACTCCCCTCAGGTGGAGCGAGGGTCGGTTTAGAAGTGTTGTTTTTCTTTACTATTTCTGTCTCTTTCAAGTCTCTGGAGTGGTGGATAACTACGAGGGATGGTGAGGTTACCAGCCCATTGAGAAGATAAGAGGAGAGGATTGAGGGAGGGAGGAGGAGGAGGAGGAGGAGGGGGGAAGGAGATAGCCCTCTGACACGCTGATAGGGAGATGAGTGACGGGTCTCCTCAGCTCGCCTGGCTGTCAATCATGGTCCTCTTCCTGCGTGGCGATCTGGTGCTGCGGAGAAATGAGAAACAGAAGAAGGGGGGGGTGAATTTACCTCCCTTATGGGAGCAGAATTTTGACAGTGAGAGAACATTAGCTGGCGCCATGGCACGGGCGAAAGGTGTATGCGTGAATAGAAAGTTGGATGGGTGCAAGATAGGGGTGCCATGTTAGTGTGTGTTGTCCATCAAAACACAGAAAATCAGTAAGTGATGCCATCAGGGTAAATTGGATCCTGCTGCTTTCACACCAAACCCTCGTCTCACTCAGCAATATCAAGCCTACAGTGTTACATACAGAGCTCCACATCCCCTCACACCCCTCACACCCCTCACACCCCTCACACCCCACACTCCATGAGCTGGAATGACAGTAGACAGACAGAAGAGTAGACAGGAAGATACATCGTGTTTTAAGCAATCACGGTCATCAAGGTCATTTGCTTGTAAATTTGTCTGTATAATTTTTAGTGTGATAGAGACTATGCAGTGTGCCTTACCGGGTCAACAGGGTCGTTTCTAGAAGGAAACCCCAGATTTGCTGAAGTCTTGCGAGATGGGTAAGGTTAGGCATTAAGCTCGAATAGTTAAGGTTAAGCATTAACTTTGGTTAATGTATGGTTAGGGTTAGGTCGTCGGGAAATCAGTCTCACGGGTTTTTGCCAATCTAGGGTTACCTTCTAGACACAACCAGTGAACAGTGCCTGGATGTAGCCTTACTTCCTGTGCAGACATGAAGTCTGTGTTCCCGTTCTGGCAATGTCAGGCTGAGTTAGTTGACTACTAGTCTCGCGTAGCCAGACCTATCTCCACAGCACTGTGTCCGCACTGGGGGGAAGGTCTGGATTGAATGTCTGTCACTCTGGTATAGTGGAAACAACTCCCTGGCCTGTTATTTCTTTAAACCAATCACAAACGTCTTGAGCGGCGCTATGCCCCGACTGCAGCGAAGGGACTTTGGGAATTCCTGCAACCGGGGGTGTCCTCCCGGCAGAAGTAGTGTTTCTATGCCAACACTGCTGAGGTACCCAGCCAGACTAGTTGACTAACATCACTGAAATAAAGTGCCATCATGGAGCACTGGAGTCAATGGTCCACCAAAGACTCATATATCACTTTTAATTTTGACTGTTGTCATCAGTGGGTGTGGGGTGTTAATGGCATTGACATTTTTTAAGTAGAAAAACAACCTGTTGCTGTAGAGTAATTAGTATGATGACTTTATTTGAAATATCATAAAGCATCAAAAAATGAAAATAACAAATCATAGATTATATTTCAGCTTACTTGATTGAATGTACTTACTAACATACATTCTGCTGAGCAGGTAGTGTACAGTACAGTAAAGTGTCCACACAGTGCACACCGTCAGCTGATCCACAGTTGATATAAGAATATTGATTATAGCAGCTTTTATTTACTTTTTTACTAGAGTGAACAAGTGAAAATACCAACATTAGACTCTCCCTTAAACAGGATAAAGTGGCCATTCTGACTTGATATAGTCCCACTTTGCAACTTAGAATAAAAACAGTCATATGTCAACATAAATAATCTGTGACTAGTGCTGCTTTCAAGTCTCTTCTCTTAAGTGGGAGAGCTGCCCATAGCAGGAGCCACTGTGCTATATCACATACAGTGATTTACTTCCCAGGCTACATAGCACCCATTTATATCTGCCAAGCACTGTGAGCTGTGGCCTCACTTTTCCTTTTGGGTAGAGTTTGTATATCAAAACACCTAGAACAAAACAAAGCTGAGCATCAGGCTTGAAAAGATATATTTTGTTTTTGAATTGACCTTAAAAAGTCTTTTTAAATTAGGCTGTCTACAACCTGCGTACACCTTGATGTCTCTCTAGCCAGAAACGCAGCAGTAAGCCAGTAGCTGAGCCTGTGGATGCAGGTATGTGGTATGTTTCCTGCCTTCAAACAGCAGCCGAACTGCAGGTGATTGATGGAGAGCAGAGTCATTGGTCGGAGACAGGAGGGACAGACTGGTAGACATTTTTGTGCAGCTTAATCAGTCGGCTGAGTCTGTGTGTGTGTGTGCGTGTGTGTGTTCTGACTGAATATACCCTCCAGTCATCAGTGGTCAATTAGTAGCAATGGGGCCGGATTTTGACGATCTATAGCGCATGGTATAAAGTGCTCCACTTTTGCTATTTTGTGCGCAAAGTAGACACACAGCAAAGGGGTTGTATTTAGGCTCTTAATTAATCATAGGTGTGTTTTGGGCGTAACATGAATTCAACCAATCAGAATGTCATCTCCTATTCCCTTTAAGAGCCAGGTGCTCCTTCATCTGCAGCACGTTGCTGTTTAGACGGTGGATTTGGGAAATTAGGAGCGAGGGTTTTCTGCTGAGAAAAAAGATCTGCTCGGACCTCCGCTGTCTCCTCTCACACACAACTCCTATCTCCTACCATTGTTATGTGGAGGATATTCAACTATACATTTCATTTACTCCCCAAAATATTGGAAAATCTGTTTTACAAAACTGCATCAACTCCATAAAACATTGGATGGCAGATGGAGAGTCTTGGCTCTCTGTCCTCTTTTGTTAAACCTGCCGTCCATAACTTGGGTGTTTCTGTGGACCAGGAGTTTTGATCAGCATGTCAATTGTTTGGTTCGCTTGTGTCTTTACCAGCTGAGGAACATTGCTAAACTCAGGCCCATTGTGTCCCCAGCTGAGTTGGAAATGATTATTCATGCATTTATTTCCTCACATCTTGACTACTGCAATTCCCTTTTCACGTGCCGTTGCAAGACTTTGCTGAATCGCCTGCAAGTGGTGCAAAAGTGGTCCAAAATGCTGCCAAAAGGCCGCCAAGCCTTTGACCAAGTGTTCCAAAAGGTCAATGTTCTTGTGATCACGTTGAGAGCCTTGCCCACTACTGCAAGGATATAATTAAGATGCCTGTGCATTGTCTGATTTATTTGCAAATTTACATCAACGTTAGCTAATGTCAGCTCTGATATAAATGCTATACGTCGTGGTGCCGCTCCCTCACTTTGGAGGTATTTTCATTCTGTAAATGTCTTTTCATTTATTGAAGTGCCACAGTTAAGGAATATGTCTTAAATTGCCTTAATTTATTTTTACATAAGTTAAGATATAAAATCAACAAATATCATACCCATAAATTGATTTCATTTCTGTAAAAATGTGTTGAGGCAGAAGACCACATTTTAAGTAATTTCCTCTCCAATTATGCAGGTACACCAGTTTTTACTACTTGTGTAATTGATGCAATTTATTTTATTTTATTTTTTATTTTATTTTTATTGGTGAAACAAAGTGACAAAACGAGTGACATATATACATATAGACATACTTTAAATACATACCTATGCTAATGAAAAACATTTTTAAAAAACTGATGCAACCAAAGTCTAAACAGCTTCTTTACATTTTGTGATTAAGTCAAAAAAAACTGATTAGGCAGATGTAATAAGACGAATGATCTCAATTGTGTTATTTTGTTTCATATATTTTATTTTATTGTGTTGCATTGCACTTTACATGCAGCTGAATGAAAGATGTTAAGGTGGTTTGCATTTACTAACTATGCTCTTTTTTTTATAGGTATGAACAATTAATCTATTTTTTTTATTGAATTCACAATATGGACTTGTGCAGTATGCAAATTACAGGAGGCACAATATTTTATAAGGCAAAATATGTGTCAAAATACCATTCTGAATTAAGTATTATGGTGCTGCAGATATGTCCAGGCTTACAAATCATATTAAGAAAAAAATATTTGTTTGGTAGAGATCCTCGCAAAAAAACAACAACACATTTTAATATATTTTCCAATGAATCACCATTGCAATATCAGTCAAAAATAATAGCAAATAGATGTTTTTTTCTAAATCCTTTTTTTGGATTTTCATTAACAATGGTCAATCAGATATCATCTGTGTTTTAAAGTCTTATTTTGTGAAGTCTTCAGTAACTTTATAATTTTAGGTTTGGAGTAAAGAAATCAGATCCCAACTTGCTAGCTCCTATTGGAATTGTCAAAGACACCCATTCCTTGGCATTCCTTGTCCAGATCATTAACGTGACCTACACCCACTCCGACAAACAGGCCAGTGTTACCTTTACATCAGTACATGTGTTCATGTAGAGTGCACAGCTGGTTTGGAGGAAACTCACATCAGTGACATCACGGCTTGTGTGATAAATTTCAAACTAATTGGTAATAGGCCGTGGTTGTCTTTTTCAGACATGCTGGTCGTATTAAGGGCAATTAGAGGCAGTTCTGGTGAGTGAGTGTCTCTCTGGTGACTCTCCCCTGCACCTGCTCTCTCTGTTTAACATTCATGAATAGTTTAGACCTCCAGCATCTGGCCCCACGTCTTTCTAGAATCCACTCTCACAAACACACACACACACAAAGGGATCTATACTGGTCCTTTTGCATCGCTGTCAGTCTCAAAAATGTTTTTCTTTAAATCTAAAATACCAGAACCAACAAAAAGGTGTTCCATTGATGTTAGATATTTTTCTCGTGTATGCAATTCAAATCAATACTGATATTGATATTTGGGACAGATATAAGATATAAAAGATGTATCAGCTAGTGTTCTTTTTTTTTTACATAAACCTTTTTCATGTTAGTTATCGGCCAACATACCCCCCAATACCGATTTGTAGTAAGCTAATATCAGACGATGCATCAGCCTGGCTGATTCATCAGTCTAGCTCTAATAGGAATAAGCATATTTCAAGATATAGAGGCAAGGCAAGGCAAGTTTATTTATATAGCAAATTTCAGCAACAAGGTAATTCAAAGCACTTTACATAAACATTAAAAGGACAGTTAAAAACAGTCACTAAAGAGAATAAAGTTTTCTGGGAGTTGTTTCAGATGCTGTATGTGGTGCATAAAAACTGAATGCTGCTTCTCCATGTTTAGTTATGACACTGGGGACAGAAAGCAGACCGGTCCCAGACGACCTGAGTCGGGATTTTTTATAATGTAGCAGAAGATCAGAAATGTATTTTGGCACTAAATCCATAATTCAGTGCTTTGTAAACCAACAGTAGTATCAGTTCTTTGAGAGACAGGGAGCCTCAGAACTGGAGTGATGTGTTCCACTTTCTTGGTGTTAGTGAGGACTCCAGGAGCAGTCTTCTGAATCAGCTGCAGCTGTCTAATTAATTTTTTTAGGGAGACCTGTAAAAACACCGTTACAGTAGTCAAGTCTACTGAAGATAAATGCGTGGACAAGTTTTTTTTCCAAATCCTGCAGACACACAAGTCCTTCAACCCATGATATATTCTTAAGGTGACACTAACCTGACTTTGTAATTGTTGAAATTCAGGTCCGAGTCCATGACTACACCCAGATTTTTGGCTTTGTCCGTGGTTTTTAACATTGCTGATTGAAGCTGAGCTCTGACTTTTAATCATTCATTTTTGGCTCCAAAAGCAACTACTTCAGTTGTGTCTTTTTGAAGATAGTTCTGGTATGTATGTGGATGTTAAACAGAAGAGACCCCAGAATGGAGCCTTGGGAAACTCTGCATGTCATTTTTGTCCACTCAGATGTGTAATTACCTATAGACACATTTCATCTTCATATACAGTCTATGGTCTAGACTGAAATTAATTGGTTTATAGGGTGCACCAGTCAGAAACGATTAAAGTACCAAAGTGAACATCCTGTACTGAATGGTTATACATGCTACTCATGAACTCGTGATTTGGGTAAGGATTAGGGATAGAGAAATATGTTATGACATAAATGGAGGGTCAAGGCTTAAACCAGAGCTAGTGTGTTGATGCAGCTGCTAAGTGAAATGGCATTCATATTAAGGTGATAATGGTCTCAGTGAGGACTTTTAAAATGCTGTCTCTGCTGTGCTGTTTGTTTTTTTATGCACTGTCCTGTGTACTTCTTTAGTTTGACTGTTTTCTTCCAAGTATATCAGTCTATTACCTTGTCAAGATGAGGAAAAGAAAAGCACAGTACACGTTTTTCCATATGACAGAAATGGCATGATACAACCTGGATAACATATTGTAGGTTTTAGCTTCACCCAAACCCAACTGCATGTCTTTGTCTGAGAAGTTAACTTCATGCTGCCTATTTTCTTCCACTCCTTCCAACCCCCTGACAAAAAAGGGTCAGAAATATCCAAGATCGTATCTATACTAGATGTAGACCAATTTATATTGAATATGGGATTATTTCTTTGTACACTGCACTTATTATTTATTGTGTTTTGTAGTATTCGTGTCTACCTGTCCAGAGATGCCAGCTGGAAAGTACAGCAAAAACATACATTACTATGCCAGTGTGACGACATTGTAGCCAACAGTATGGTCAAGTGCAAACACCAGATGACAGTTTAATGGCCTTCACTTCAAATTGGCTTAGTTTGCTTAAAATCGACTGAAAAGGTAGTCTGGCTTACCGGAGGTACAGTGTGGGTATAAAGCCTGCTCTTGGGTGCGGCTCTCTGCTATCTCCGCTATCTATTTTGCAAGGACACCAACGCTACATCTGGAGATTATGCTGCATTCCCTTTACCTCAGAAGTCAGAGCTCAGAGCTGGGAATGACGTCACACACTAGTTAATGGTGTTCCAGTAAATAAGTCGGAAAACCATTACTTAACTGGCTCTAGTAAGGTCAGCCATTGTTAGCAATACCAGCTAATAGCAATACATTATGCTGTATTTTGCGCATAGAAACACCGTAAAAAATACAAACGTGACTTTTTTTCATCATACTAATGGAGTTTCAAAATATTGATAAAGAAGTAGCAACAAAAAAATGTAACTTAAATGACTTAAAGTGAGACTGAATGACTTTTTGACTTAGTTTTTGCACTGCCCATCTACTGTTTCTCTTTTATCCCTCCTGCCTTCTATTTTCACTATTATTGTATCCATTGATTTATGGGTTAATTCTGATTGATGTGCACATTTTTTCACATGTTGTTGCAGTGGGTACCAGTGCTGTCAGATTTCCAGCGGAAGGAAACGGTTTGGAGCTTTGTGCCAGGGAAACCCAGCCAACCCCTTGCCCTGCACTTCGGGGACTACAACCTGGACGGCTTCCCTGATGCCCTGGTGGTCCTCCGCAACACCAGCGGCAGGTAGGAGACGTGTGTGTGTGTGTGTGTGTGTGTGTGCGTGAGTGCGTGCGTGCGTGCGTGCGTGCGCAAGGGTGAGATATGCAGATAATATTTTTGTCATTATACACACAACTAGGGATGGGTACCAAAACCCAGTACTAAATGGGCCCTGGGGCAACATTATTAAAGACCGTAGCGCTGACGTTAACTGTTCTTTTATCAGTACTTTTTAACGTCTTGGTGTAGGCGACACTCCACCTGTGTTCCTATGTGGATCTGCGGACTTTCACTGATGACAGACAAGCACTTCATGAGTAAACACCAGGCACTGAGCTAAAGTTAGATGCATTAGAGTCATAACTTTATAGCAGTGGCGGGCCGTGCGTTTTACACCTAGGCCTTCAGTGGTGTCCTACCTAAATCAATCCACCTCTTAATACCATCATTATGAAG